>JBDJHY010860956.1:0-14992 GCA_039654485.1 Withania somnifera | reverse complement strand
TATATGATTATTTACTAATGTTGGTTTAGCCATTTGGAATCTATCCCATAAGTTAATCTTCGGTACCCAGGATGTACCCTGCTTACCGTGGGTATATGTTTATATTAAGAACTAACATGGATGTTAGACTTGAATAATGTTTCCTTTACCTTCTTCCTATTCCTTTTAGAATCCATTATACGAGTCCAGTTCTGAGTATTCAGGATGTACCCTTCTTAATATGGGTGGACTCTTGTTGGGGACTTATATGGGTGATAACAGACTCCTTCAATGAGTTTATGGTATAATTAGTGAGATTTTCCTATGAGTTGTAAACTAACTCAACAACGGAGGTTGCCACTAGAATAGATCGAGTTTGAGATTTTGGTACTTAATATTGATTTAGATTTGGTTATGTGTTGTGTTTGGTGCTTTATCTACTGAGATATATAATGTAGAGGTGTTGATATTTTATTTGTGGTGATATTCTATCAAACATAATGATGATGCTTTATTAGTCGATTTTAGATCATTACTATTAGATTCTGTTGAGTATTCTCTTATACTACTGATATCTCATCCTCCCTATATTAGCTATTATAAACTATTGGGTATATTATCTGCTTGTAGATTCTAGTTATGGGAGGATTGTGGTTAATGTGTTAGGGTAGTTTGTCCTTGCCACCACTTTTTCTTAGAGCCATTCAGGGATACTTGTTAAGTACCCGTTGTATTTTTTATACTCACCCTTGCTTTTTCTACACTTACTAGGTTAGAATCATAGTGTATTTTCATTTGTATTTCCTAGATAAGAGTTTGAGTCTTAAATTTGAGAGATCCCTAGGCAGCTTCTTGTAGTTCATCAGGTGTCGTCGACTCTCTTATCTTCTATTTATTCTACGTTTTTAAGTATTTAAGACATCGAGACTTGTATTGATCTATTTTACTATATTGTACTTATTTTATTAGAGGCTTGTATATAGTGAATTCAGATTTTGGGATGGTTTATTAAGTTGGATTGTATTATACCTTCTCTTATTTTACAAACTTAATATTTTCCGCATTTATCCTATTAGTTGTTAATGGGTTACCTATTATGGTTGGTAAGGATAGGTGCCGTCATGAGTGAATTTATTTTTTGTGTAATGTGACAGTCATTTGCAATACAATGATTCATGCTAATGTCACTTTAAGTTAAGGTATCATTGTCATTCTCCAATGTATATTAAGGCACTTCTTGGGAGGCAACCCAAGTTTATTTCTCTTATTTTGATTTTTTGGCGTTTTTATAATTTTGTTTTGATTCAAAGTGATGTTTGTTGAGTTGTACAATGTTGAGAGATGACATATATTCAATATGGGAGTAGAAGATGATAAAAATTTGAACCAAGTATAGGGGGATGCAATTTTGTTGGATTGAATAAACACATTTGTGATTGCATGTGTATTTTTTCACAACCCAAATTACGGATAATACGAACACCTACTTTATTTTAACTATATACGATAGCACTTACCACCAATCTAATTATCATATGAAAATACATTAAAATAAACAAGTAATAAAAAAGGCAACCAACTAACTTAGTTCAATAAAATATAATAATCTCTTTTCAAATGTTACAAGCCTTAGGTACATCTATCGTTTCTTCCTGAGACCTAGTATAGACATGTAAAAGACTTCCTATATAAGTGCAAGATAGAAATAAACGACTTAATTACTATTATGGATGAAGTACAAAAGTTGAGTCATCATTCCAAAAGTAAATTGAAGATAACTTACAACATATATACACCCAAAAAGTATGTAAAGAGAGTTGCATCAGTACAAACATATGTACTAATAGACATCATCGGCTAACCAAGTTTAGTTCATACAGCATAAACATAAAATGTTACAATTTCAATCATAACAATTATTTATTCAAGGATTTAATCATTTTATGGTAGATACCTTTGTCCCTTATTAGGTTTCACAACTCCTAGAAATTGTACCAGCCAAACTAAAAAGTTATTCAGACTTACTAAATACTTCTCCCTGACACCATTCATGTTAAGTATCACTTTAAGTTGCTTGCACTACTTACTTCACTCCTTATCCTATTGACTAAAACTTCCCTATCTACTAATGTAACATTATTCTAATAATAATTAATCATAGAAGACAAATAAAAGAGATGGTATTGCACTTGCATATCATAGGAAGGAAATTTCCAAAATGAGGTACAATATTACAGAGTTTAAGGCAGCTACCTGAGATTCTTTACTCTTGATTTTGATGTTATTTTGTTATATAGGATGTTTGTAGATTAGATCAATGAGATGCATTTAGTCCAATATTTCTAGTGATGTATTTTGTTTTATTTATTAATACAATATACCATTAAATGAAAAAAAAATACACCCTTACTCCTACATATGCATAACTTACCACAACTGCAATACCTAGCAAACAAAACATAGGAAATAGGACATATCACATAATTAAGAATTTCACCATCTCAAATCAACCATATCATAAATCCCTGAAATTAATATCACTGGAAAGCACATATCAATCAAATTTTATAAGATCAACCAAGACAAATACAAGATGCTTCACCTTTTCTTTGGTTTTGTTCTTTGATGTTCTCATCATAATGTCATTACTTATACTTCAAATGCTCATGTCAGCTATTAGTAAGTACATATATGTTATATTCTGACCCATCCTATTATGACGTATATTCTGACCCATCCTATTATGACATACTACTTTAGGACTTGTGGTGTAGATCCGAACCCCTAAAATTTTGGATGTTAGAAATATATATGAATATCCTTGACTTGGCTGAATTTTTAGTCATGTGAGCCTTAGAGGGTATAGAAATTTGATGATTGTGTTATAATGTATTTTGTCTTCTTATATGAGTAGAGGAATAGTTTATCTAATCATAGTACTTTTCATAATTGAATTCGGGAATCCTGACTTCTATTTATGTTATTTACTGTCATAGGTTTACAACTTATGTTTGAAATGAGTTTGTGTTGTAAAATATGAATTTCTAAGAAAAGGATGAAGCCCACCGATTAGGGGGAAATTCATCCATTTTGGTAGTCAATGTTCCACCATAGCTAAAGTTCAACCATAGATGTCCCTTTTTGCTGTAGCATATTATCACAGCAAAAATAGTCCTGCTATGGTAGGCAAAGTCAGGATTCAACTTTTAAACCAGTTTCTTCATCATATCTTCTTGATTCTATAGTTTTATGAGTTGAGAGAATTTTAAAGTCAATTCTAACTAATTTTGGATGTTTTCCATCTCCAAGATAAGCTTTTAATTCTCTATAATTTTGGTTAAATCCTAGAATCTTAGAATATCTTGATTTTAGTAATGGTGGAAGCTAGGAATAAAACACAACGTTGAGGAGAATGGAATGGGTGAATGGATTTTCACATAGAATCTTCTACTTGATTATTAAAAATTATAATGATAAAATCCATTCTAGAAAATATAAAATAGTAGAATGTATTGGAATTGGAGGAATTTGAGGTTAATAAAGTTGGAAATCCCTAGGTTAGACTTTAAGCCATGTGAGAGGGCTTGGAATAGTAGAATTGAATACTTTAGTACTTTTCTTGAATTGTGATTGGTTGTGGATCATTATATAATTTGTAGATCTTGATTAAGACCAATCCTTGATCAACTTTATAAGAAGGGAAGGAGCATCTCCCTAGATTTCTTTTTCATACAATTCGAGGTGGTTGTGGTTTATTACTTGGGGTGAATAGACTCCAATTCATAGACTTGAAAAATATTGTGAAGTTTATTATGTGTTTAATTGATGATGTTTGTTGATTTTGAGTTTTCTTGATCATTACAATCTCTATAATGTGAAATCTTAAACCATGTATCTTGAATCATACATTCTTGAATCATAATCATTGTCTATCATATTGGTACCTTGAAATTAGGAACGCTGCGACATATATTTTAATGATAATAGAAATGAAAAGATTATATTTACTTTTTTATACCAGTCAATGGGAAATGGTTTAGGCTAGTTGTAGCAATGGTCGAAGGGAAATGGTTCCAGCATTGTTACATAGATCATTTCATAGAAAGTGCCTATATGGTTCAAGTGCATGGAAAGTGGCTAAATGGACCATTCTTGGAAAATCTTAATAAGGAAAAAGGTTCTAAAGGTCTAGTAAACAATCCTTAAGTACTTTATCACTCTCCAAACTAAAGGATGTGGAGGCTTGATCCCCCCATTATGTATTATCATAATATCTCAACCTATGGAGTTTACTGTATTCACATGTGTTAAACATTATATGTTACTTACTAAGTGTATTATTTACTTCATCATATTTATTCGTTGTATATCTTTTTCTATTTTGAGTCTGCTGATAATACCTATCAGTACGTGTGATTTTAATAATTCCTACTTGCTTTGTTGTTTTATATTTTGTTGAGTATAGCAAGTGTTCCTCAAGATGTGAAACACCCTCATCTCTAATGCAACTGTTGTATTAGAAAATCTACAATAATCTATCCATTATCTTTCCATGAATTTTATCTTATTTTCCTATGGTTGTCTAGTATGTTTAGGCATTTGGATATTTTGTAATGCTTTGTGGAGAAATTCCTAGACTTTTACATTTATATTAAATGTCCTTGGGAATAGTGGCTTTCAGGTTTAATTTTACTTGATTGTTTTAGACATTTTTATCTCACACTTGTGGATGACTTTGGAGTATAATTTCTTTAGTAATTTTCATAATCATAGTTCCTTGTTTCTAAAACATGAATTAACATATTGATTATTTGTTAGGGTTGAGTTTGTTGGTTCTTCCACATAGAGTGTTAAGTGTGTGTCACTGATCTATTTTTCGGTCATGATAGACTTGGTATTAGAGCCTTAGGTTTGTTAATCTCACCATCCAAAGGTAAATCTAGTAGAGTCTTGTAGATGGTATGGAGAACGCTGTACTTTTTTTTTGAGAGGCTATAGGACTTACAAAAAATTTGTTTCTTATTTTTCTCAATCTATAAGTGGAATCCGATTGGTATCTTGTGATTCTAATCAGTATTTGACCCATATCCCTTTTCATAGATGGAAAGAATAAGAGCTTTTAATACAACAATGCCAGCCATTAAACCAACACTTTAACCAGCTATTAAGGCTATAGTTTGGGGAAAGGGAGTGATGAGAGGCCACAAAAAAGCATGTGGTAAGAATTCTTCCTGAGGTAGAGGTCAGGCTACTAGGCCTATGAAAGAATAGGTTGAACTTCTTCCATAGGTTGATAAGTGGTAGCATTAGATGTTGAAGTGGAGATTGACGAGGAGATGGATCCTCCTCCACTACCTCTAAAGGTTATTAATTAGGTGCTCAGAACCTCAAGTTACAGAACCTCATAATATAGAGGTATAATAGGAAGCTTCTATGGACCCCTATATTGATGTAGCTTTAGAGACGGGTATGTTCCCCAGGTTGCCTACTAGTCCTGTCATGACAAAATGATTAACATAGAATGTTTGTGAAATTTCCAAGTTGAATCCCACAATTAATGTACTTGAGTTAGAGGATATCTATTGCTTTATGTTATATTTCCATGAAATAATCTGTAAACTACGCATTGTTGAGTAATTTATAGTGGATTTTGAATCCTTTCAGTTCAAAAGAAACACCAAGATGTGGTGGCATTCACACATAGAGTGTTGTCCTGCTAAGTTCCCCCATGACATAGTTAACATTTTTATATTTCTTTTAGGGAGAAGTATGTACCTTGTTTCTTAATGGACAATATGGGAGATGAACTTTATAACATTTACTAGGATAAGTACTCTATTGTAGCTTCTGAGGCCTTGTTCCATAACCTAGGTAGATTTTCTACCCGCCTATTATTTGATGAAGAGAAGAAAATTTGTTATTTTATAAAAGGTTGTGTGACTATCTTGTAATTCTATCTTAGAAGATGGTTAATATAGGTAAGTCCTTTTAAGATATGGTATACCATGTGACTGGATGTGAGGGTATGATTCAAACAATGTATGCCAAGGATATAGAGCATAGAAGGAATCCTATATAAGGTAACTTCAGTGGATTATACTCTAGGGGATATAGTTCCCTATATGATCCCATTCAACCTATCCAATCATCCCTAAAAATCTTGATTTGGGCCCTATCAGTGGTCAGCCACCTATATTTTGAGTTTGCCAATTATATTGCTTCAACTCATACATCTTAGAGGCCCCATATGGTTGAGCATGTTATGTGTGTGAAGAGGTAAGACATATTATGAGGCAGTGATCAAGAGTTAGATAAACTAGGACATCCCATTAAATCAAAGTACCTTTCAAATATATGGGTAAAGGAGATAATGGTAGGGGCCGTCAGAGGACAGAGTGACTGCGATTGTGGTGTTCATCGGTCCAGATGGGGTGGTGGATAGGTTTGAACTGATAAATATCATCCTAGCAGGGGTAACTATCGGTAGGTAATAGGGCACATTTCTACTCTTTAAAAAGGAGAATCGAGGCAGAGACATCTAATGTTGTTATCATAGGTATTCTCCTGGTTTGTGATCACATAGCATCTATTTTTTTAACCTTGGTTCTACTTTATCTTATGGGTCAACTGCATTCACTTAAAATGTTTCTTGCCTTATAAATTTGTTGATGTTCCTATTCATGTGGCTATTTAGGTGGGTGAGTCTGTAACAATGTAGAAAATGTATAGGTCTTATCCTCTAATATTTATGGTGAGATTGACCTATATAGATTTTATTTTTTTATGAATGTTTAACTTCAAAATTATTTAGGGTGTGACTTGCTTATCACTAAGTTTTGCGATTCTATACTGTAATTCTAAGATGGTGACTGGGCCAAGATAGGGATCTATCAAATTGGTATAGGAGGGGGTATATATAACTATCCTAGTTTGGATCATTTCCTATATCCCAACAAAGAAATTGATTATCAAAGGTTGTCGGATACTCTTGGCCCACCTTAGAGATGATAATTCTGAAGTGAAGCCAATTGAATATGTTCTTATTGTGAATAATTTTTTGATGTGTATCCCCACAGACTTGCCCAGTATGCCACCAAATTATTACATTGAACTTTGTATTGGCTAAATTCCAAGTACCCATCCAATTTTTATTCCTCGATTACCTATGGATCTAGCCAAGTGGAAAGAACTAAAGGCTTGACTGCAGGAGTTTTTGGGTAAAGGTTTTTATCCACTCGAGTGCCTTATATTGGGGTGTTTTAATTCTTTTTGTATGTAATAAGGATTGTAGTCTATGAATGTGCAAATACTACTAGCAGCTGCGTAACTATTAGGAACAAGCACCCCCTACACCACATCAATAATTTTTTCGATCAGTTGTGGAGTGCTTGTGTATTCTTAAGGATTGATTGCGGATTATATATAACCAGTTTAAAATTCAAGCTAAGGATTTCTCCAAGACTATAGTCTAGACTAGGTATGGGCATTATGAGTTCCTAGTGGTATCCTTTAAGCTTCACTGTTGCCCTTACAACTTTCATGAGTTCGATGAATGAAATCTTTAAACCATTCCTGTACTTGTTCATGATTATTTTTATTAATTATATTTTTATATATTCTAAGAGTAATTTAAAGCATAAAGAGCATCTAAGATTTGTGTTATGTCTTTCTAAAGAAGAAACAACTATACGCTAAGTTCTCCAAATATGCATTCTGTCTTACTTTGGTGTGCCTTTTATGGAACATGTTTTTAAGGAAGGGTTCATGGTTGATCTCCAGAAAATTGAGGTTGAAAAGAATTAGGTAAGGCCTAAGAATGTTTCAAAGATAAGGGGTTTTTTGTAGATGAAGCACAACCAATTGTTATTCGAAGGATTTACCATTATATCTTCACATTTGACCAGACTAACCAAGAACAATGAACCATTTGTTTGGACGGAGGAGTGTGAAGGGAGCTGTCAAAAGATTAGGAACTTATTGATGGCTGTGTTGATTTTGGCATTACCTATGGAGGGTAAGGATTTCATTGGGTATTTTGGTGCATTCTATTTAGTTTGGGTCCATTATTGATGCAGGATAAGAATTTAATTTCCAATAATTCAAGGAAATTGAAGGTTTATAACCAAAACTATCCAACCGATGACTTAGAGTTATAGACGACTGTATTTTCCCTAAAATAGTTGAGAAATTATGTGTATGGGTGAAGTGTGAGGTGTTCATTGATCATCATATTCTCTAGCATCTATTTTCTCAGAAGGACTTGAGCTTGAGGCAAAAAAGGTGGATGGAGTTAGTGAAATATTATGATGTTACCATAATTTACTGCTCAAGTAACGATAATATGGGTGTGGATGCCCTGGTAAGATTGTAGGAAGTATGGGGATCCTAGCCTATTTTCATATTGATAGAAAGCCATTAGCCAGAGAAGTACATACTCTATCTGATGACTTTTTGATGTTGAAGGTGACTGAGAGATAAAGATTCTCGGGCTGTGCGATGGTAAGATCTTCTTTTCTTTATAATATCATAGGAAAAAAGTTTGAGAACAAAAAGGGGTCATATTTGAGAAAATATTCTGAGTGATGAAACCAAGAAGACCTCAATTGATGACTAGGGAGTTTTGCAGATCAAAGGATGAGTGTGTGTGACCTAGGTAGACATCTTAGTTTTTATAATATTGATAAAGGTGCATGGATAAAATTAGTCTATTTACCATTGCGTGAATAAGATGTATCATGACCTAAGTCAGCATTATTTTGGTGTTAAAATAGAAAAAGACATTGTTGATTTTATGAAAAAGTATCCAAATTGTCAGTTGGTTAAATATGAACATCATAATCCTACTTATGTTAAAAAGGTTGCCCATATCAAAGATGAAATGATAACATATATTGATGGATTTCATGGGTGGTCTTCCCAAGACCCTAAGGAAGTTTTATTCCATATTTTTTATCATCGACAGGTTAGAAAGTCATTTCATTTCATTTTGGTACAGAATAAGTACATTGTAGATAAGCTAGTTGATATTTATGTGAAAGAGGTATGGTGCTTTCATGGCATTCTGATATCCACCTCCAACTTTTAGGGAAATTTATATAAATATTTGGGTGCAAGCCTAGATTTGAGTACATCCTTTCAAATAGACTGATGGGTAGCAGACAATTCAAGTGTTGTGTGACATGCTCTCGGAATGTTCCCTAGAATTTGGAGGTCAGTGGATAAATTTCATCCTTTAACTGAGTTGTCTTACAATAATTACTATCATTCCAGCATAAACATAGCTCTTTTTGAAGCCTTATATAGGACAAGGTGTTATACTCCCATAGTCTAATTTAAATCTAGAGATGAAAAGGTTTTAGGTTTTGATTAGGTAAAGGGGACCAAGGATAAGGTAAGGTTTATTCATGAGAATCTTTGTGGCATAGAGTAGACAGGAAAATATATGGATAATAAGGTAAAGGTTATGAATCTTGAAGTGGGATCAAAGTCTTGCCAATAAAAGGTGTTATGTTCTACGAAGAAGGGAAAACTCATTCTGAGATATGTTGTGCCCTTTGAGATTATAGGTCATGTGAGACTAGTTTGTAACTAGTTAGCCTAGCACCTGATGTACACCCCGTATTTCATTTGTACATTCTTAAGGAATACATGGTGCTGAGGATTATATCCTTAAATAGGATTTAGTTGTCCTGGATGAGCATATGGCTTATGAGAAATATCTTGTAGAGGTGCTTGGCATAGATTCAAAAACTAAGGTTGAAAGAAATTCTTATGATTAATGTCCAGTAAAAGAATCATCCTGTCAAAATACCAACATAGGTGTTTGAGTCAAGTATTCATGGGAAATACCCATACTTGTTTTCTTATCCAAGTACCCTTTTCCCCTCTAATTTTACTTGATCATTCAATGATGAATAAGGGATAAATTTGTATATGCTCTAATGACCTGCTGTGTCATTACAACTACTTTAAGAATGGTAATCTAGAGCCTAGGCCCCAATATTTAGGAAGTTAAAATCATGACTAGCATAGTCATGGATGAGTTTTTAGTCATGTGAGCCTTGAAGGGTCTAGCAATTTAATGACTTTTTTTGTAGCGTATTATCTTATTATATGAGTAGAGAACTATTCTAGATAACCATATATGAGTAGAGAACTATTCTAGATAACCACAAAACTTTTTAGAAACGAATTTGAGGATCTAGAACTCTAGTAATGTCAATTATTGTGATAGTCTTTCAACTTTAGGTCTTAAAAATGAGTTTGTGTTACAAAATAAGGAATTCTAGGTAGGGACAGAAATGAAATGCTTTTTCTGTCAAAGTTTCACCACAATGAAAGTCGTATCTTAACATCCCCTTTTCTTTCAAAATAATGTTTCCATGGTGGAAATGGTCCTGCCATGCTGGGGAAATAGGATTCAACTTTTAAACTAGTTTCCTTATCTCTTCTTCTTCACCACTTTTTAGTTTTAAGAGTTGATAACAGTTCTAGAGTAATACGGATAGTTTTTGGGTGTATTCCATCTCTAATATAAGCCTTTTATCCTATTTAATTTGGTTTAATCCCTAGAGTCTTAAAATATCTTGAGTTTAGCAATAGTGAAAGCTAGGTCTAGAATTCTAGGTTGAGCAGGATGAAGTAGGTTAATAGATTTTCATATAGAACTTATTGCTTCTTGATTATTATGCATTTTAATGGTAAAATTCGTTCCCTAGAAACTAGAATTTAGTAGAATTTAATGAAATTGGAGAAATTTAGGTGAGTAAAGGTGGGAAAACCCCAAGGTTAGTCTTGAAGCCATGTCAGATGGCTAGAAGTAGTAGAATTGAATACTCTAGTTCTATTCTTGATTTATGATTGATTTTTTCTCATTCTATCATCTTTAGATCTTGATAAAGACAAAGCCTTTATTGACTTTGTAAAAAAAAAAAGGAGCATCTTCCTAGCTTGTTTTTCCTTGATATTCGAAGTAGGCTATGGTTTTTTTATTTTAGTGAATAGACTCCAAATAGTTATTGATAGACTTGAAATATTATTTCGGAGTTCATTTTATACTAAATTGTTGTAGTTTGTTATATTGTGTTTTCTTGATCATCATAATCTCTACACTATGAAATCTTGAACATTAAATATTGAATCTTGAAATTTAGAACCATGATTATTGTCTATTATATTGGTGCCTTGAAATAAAGAAGATTGTGACATAACTTTTAATCATATGTCAAGTCATTAGATAATTTGAATCTTGCAAATGAAAGATTACTTTACTTTTCTACATTAGACCAAGGGGAAATGGTTCCGACTGGCGGTAAAAAGGATGAAGGAAAATGGTTATTGCATTGTTACCTAAATCATTACATAGAAAGTTTCTATTTGGAAAATGTGCATAGGAACTTCCTATATGGCCCATTCTTGGAAAATGTCAATAATGGAAAAAGTTTTGAAAGTTCTAATGAGCAATCCCCAAATAATTTATCACTATCAAAAACTCTTTGATGTAGAGGCTTGATTCAACTAATTAATTATTACTTTAATTTCTCAACCTATGGAGTTAGTTCTATTCACATGGTTAACCATTGTATACTACTTGCTAAGTGTATAGTTGACTTCATCATATTTGTTTATCATATATTAATTTTTTTATTCTAAGTCAGCCTATGATACCTACTCAGTACTCATGATTTTTAATGACCCCTACATGCTTTGTTATTCTCTTGGTTATTTAGTGTAGCAAATGTTCCTTGGGTTGCAACACACCCTCTTCCAATTTAGCAGTTGCTTTCCAAGAATTAGGGTGAGCTATGCACCAGCTTGAAATAGTTGCCCATTGTGTTCTGCCATCTGGATATTTTGTAGAGTTTTGTGGATGAATTCTTAGTCTTTATGTTTATGTTAGATGTCCTTTGGGATTGGTGACTTTCAAGTCTACGTTTACTTGGTTATTTTACACTTGTTGATGACTTTGGAGTATAATTTCTTTAGCAACTTTCATAATCATATTTCCTTGTTTATAAAGCATGAAGTGTTAACTTACTGAAATTGATTGGGATTGGGTTCGTCGGTTCTCCAATATGGAGGGTTAAGTGTGGGTCCCACTCATGGCCTATATTTGGGTTGTGACATGCTAGGGCACTTATTTCTGTTGTCTAGTCATGTCCTACAGGGAATGCACTAGGGTGCATATTATAGCGTAGGCGAAAAAAACAATCCACATATTTAGGTAGCATATTTGTGTCGGCATGACACCTAAAAAAATAATTTTCTATATATATGTTGTACCAGCATAGTACCCAATCTAAAACTAATATGATTATCATCTTTCATCTTATATTTTTTACTTCGTTATCGGTCAAGGTTATTACAAATGTCATATTATTTCAAGAAAAACATCACATTGTTTACTACAATATCAATTTAAGTAGTATCAAACAATTCATTAATCCCACATATTTCTGAAGACCAATCACAAGTTATCAATTGAGGACATAGTAGCCACTACTAAGATTCTAAACTACCATTACCTTTATTTCAGCTCCCCCTAGATTACCATTATTCTTCTGATTGAATAAAATCTCCAGAGTCTAACTTTAATATCACAATATATTGTATTTCCCATATTAATGTTGCCATAATCATACATAAGATAACCATCAAGACAGATATATCACTTCCACAACTAATTCAACATTCTCATAGTGTATTCTTAGTCCATCTAACTCTTAACCTATCCTTTACTTATAACCTATAAATTCTACTTTTCTTGCTATTTAGATACAAACATATTAATCACTACAAACCAGACATACTCTTCTTAGAGATCTAGTGAGTTTTATCCCAAACCTCATCATCAGGTTCATACCACATTATCATAATCAAATAACAAAATACACAATTCAAATGAATTACTACTCACTTTATTCCCCTTTTGGGGGACTTAAGTAAAAATAAACTAGTTCCATGATAATAATCATTCAATTATTACTAATCAAATTAATCTTACAAATTCCAATCGTTTACGGAACACACAACACGTAAATACGTGCCATGAAATTTTACATATACAAGAAATAAATTTAGTTTTTATACTTAACACCTTTATTTGTATTTTATTTATCCAAAACTATATGCTTGTAGTCCTAAGAATGTTTTTTTCATCAATTCCATGTTATACATATATTTTCCATCCATAGTCTAATATCATACCCTCCTGAACACTAGATAGTTGTCCTAGTATCTATGCAACTATGATCCTAGATTTGGAGCCCAATTTCATTACAATAATTTAGAAAATTTGACAAAAGAACTTTGTTGGAACGAACTATTTTCTCTTTTTCTTTTGGCAAAAAGACATGCAGATAACTGTAGGGGTGATTTTAGGATAAAACACTTCATCTTTAGAATAAAACAAGGACAAAATAAGATTACAAATGTGGATCAATATATAACGACCATTGCAGTGGCCCACATAGTCACTACAAAGGCACCTCTATAGTAGTTAGGGGCACCATGGTGGTGGTCCATCGTAGATTTCCAAAAGATTTTTTTAATTTCCAAGAAAACTCGTAATCGGCAGTAACTCTTGAGGTTCTTACTATGGATAATACAATAACGATGATTGTGTCATTACATCATATACAAATGTACCATTCATTTATCTCCAAATGACCACAAAAAGGCAAGGAATATTCTCTAATGAACTCGAGAAGTTATTTTTTAGGACAATGTAGTCTGTTCGATAGAAAACTTATACATGAGACATCTTACTTTAATATTACAAAATCACTGGAGAAGGTTCCAAAATAAATACACATAGATGTAAGACTACAAAAAAAAAAAAGCAAATTGGGTTGCTTCAGTGGTATAGGGCCCACCACAATGGCCATGTACCTCAATGGTGGTATTGGTTGAATTAAAGAGGTGGACAATGAGTTTATTCCTTATTTCCACCTTTTCAAAAAACTCTCCTCCCAAAATTTTCACTCCACTTGATAGGCGTCTACACATATTTTCCATAGGTGAATACTCTACTCTTACTTGTTATTATGCATTCTAGAGCTACGAAATGTAGGAATCTTTCCCCCCAAATTGATTAGTTTGTGTACAATTTGGGTTTTCTAGCAATGGTTTAAATATGAGTAATAGGAAACAAATCTTAAGAATGGCAAACTAGTTTTCATTCTCAATGACTCTATGGCATTATAAGCATAAATATCACAAGGTTTATGGAGGTTTTGGGTAAAAATGAGTGAGGTATATAGAGAATTGTTTTCAAAATTCGTCAATCTATTGGTGCTTGATTAAGGTACTAATCACCCTAATAATGCTATTAAATGGTTTACTACTACTTTCCCATGCCCAGTCTACACCATATTTGCAAAAATGCAATGAGTCATGAAAAACACCTACATAAGATGAGTTTTTGTGCTTGGTACAATGGGTCCGACGAAGCGGCCTACATTCTACTACAATAGTACCATTGTGGAATAAAAAAACTGCTATAGTGGTTTCACTATGGCTACTAAACAATGCTATAGTGGCCCTGTGATGTCATCCAATACTAACCCTTAATTAAGAAGCATGAAGCATCCAATTTCAAATATAAAACCCAACCAAGGGTTAGGGTAGATCAGGGAATGCAATAAAATACTGACTACTAGCATATTGTCTTATCGTAGCAAGTATTTCAAAAGTAAATTATTGCCGAAAGTACATCTGATGTTTTATTTTAAAGATTTATTTTTCAAAAGTAGTAAGAGAGTAATTTCATTAAGTTGTGAACCAAGGAGATGAAGATACTGGGACTATGTCCCCTATAACTTCATAACTTAGTAGGTATTTGGTACTAGTGTTCTATCCCCGTGCTATGGATGCAAAATATACAAGTTAACTTCACCCAAAGGAACTCAGGCCCAAAATCATATGATATTATACTAATTTTCGTTTGGTCTCGTAGTGTGTTCTATGCCAATCCCCGATTACTAATCTCGAATTTAACCATCTCTGCCAAGTC
>JBDJHY010860846.1:0-14992 GCA_039654485.1 Withania somnifera | reverse complement strand
AAGGGTAAATAAGCAAAGAAAAATAAAAGGAACGAAATATCAACAACCTATCTAGCCCATCAGCTATCTGGGATCCAACAAGAATTCAATAAGAACCCATTCCACAAAGCACCGAAAACCTAGCCTACCCGAATGCTAGCAAAGAGCTCTCGTAAATCGCGCACATAGCCCAAACAACCTCAGGACTACCCAAAACAGCCTATAACTGGAAAAACATAATCAACAAGTCAAGAAGGAAATTTTAAGACTCATAATGTACAATACATATCCGGTATGCAATCGGGAATAAATCCGGACTGCTGGACCCGTGGCCCAGAAAAAAACCTTAACTATACTGGCATGAATGCCTTGTCTTAAGGAACATGTGGTTCAAATTTCAGCAATGTTGGACAATCAGAAGGTCCTTAGTTGTCCAAAACAAGACTATGGAACAAGTGCAAAATACTTATAGCAAAAGGAAAGGGAAAGAGAGAGGAAAAACCTTAAAATATGATAAAAGAAACACACAAATACTCCCCGAGCAACCACCAACAACACCCAAGGAATTAGCACAAAAAACTGATGAGAGAAATGGAAATTTGGAGAGGGAAAATGAAATGGGAAATAAAATAGAAATGCTAGAACCTAGTACTTATAGGCAGTGGACACCTTCATCATTATTTCTTCCAAGTGCCATGCGATTGAAACCTTGCAGGGCTGAACACAAAGTAATCTAACAACCATGGAATACAATCGCGATACATAGTATATAAGAAGGGCTTAATCACTAATAGAAGAACTGCGATTGCACTGAACAAGGAACTCACTCTATGCAATCAAGCTGAACAAAACCATAAAACTATATTATAGCAACCAAAATCAACGCGATCCCGATGAAGGAACTATCCCTATAATTTTGCAGACACCAAAATTTTTTTTTTCAATATTCAAAAGCTCCCAATGGAGGCTCGGAATGGAATCGGGCATGGATTTCAACAAGACAAAAATGCACACAATATTGAAATGACATTCCAGATCTAATTGCATCCTCGATATAGCAAAAACATGTCGTTTGCATGAAAATACCCCTAAACAAAAACTAAAAAAATCCATATTTGTCACAACGATATCCAAAAGGAGCCTAGACACCCCAAGAATAGAACCAAAGGTCCCAATAGATGAAACTCAACATTTTAGAGCTAACAAAACTGTCAGAATTCAATTCTAAGTGTATTTACTAAAAATTCACTCTTAGGTTCCACCATTTTAAAATTAAAACTTCCAAAGAGGAGAACTAATACCGATCCTAGGAAGTCACAAATAAGATAGGTAAACTACTAGACGACTTTAAATATGAAAAAATCAGAGAGCAAGGAAATGAAAAAATGGCTAATTACAACATCCACCACTAAACAGGAATATCGTCATTGAAAGTCAAAGAAAGGAAAGTACTTGAATAATTTAATTGGATAGGTAATATTAGGCTTGCATACCCCTTCCCAAACATAAGCTAACCAGACAAACAGACAACGCGTGTTTGAGAGACCTTCTAAACTAGAACCCCTCTAACTCCCAACTACTAGGGCCTTCACTATAAGGCCACCAGCTAGCCCTTAGATCAACATACATTAATCTCACTCGAACGCACCCTAGAGTTAGAGAAAAACAAAAGGTAAATGCAAAACTACACTGCTACCACCGTGACAAGAAATCACATCTGCTAAGTTAATCCAAAGAAATGTCTAAGTATACCATATGTACAATCCAAACTAAATGGAGCACGACCACCCAACATAACCACAACATAACCTCACACTCAAACATCCAACTCTAAAAAAGCAAAAGAGAAATACAAGGAAAGGTAATAAAAAGGAAACAAGGAATATAAAGGCTAAAGAGTGCTTTAGAGGCACCCCAAACCTTCAGGCTCACGATAAACACCAAATCAAAATGAGCAAGTCACCAAAAGGTTCTATAATTCCCCATTACAAGGGACACCGAGCATAGCTAATCAAACGGCTATGGAGAAACAACACAGAACAACTTAAAATCAAGAAATCTAGAACTTACACAGAAAATCGCACCAAGGCCAGAATACCTCCATGACTCCCAAAGTTGTCCCGCATGTCGTGACCCTGAACTAACAATACAGACAATCAAAACACTCTATCCACCACTAGGCCCTCCACAGGTGTAACGACACTCAAAACACAGGTAAGCACCCGCTAGAAAAAGATAGATAAAGGCATGAGATAATACAAATCCTAAGTAAAGATAAAACAAAGCCAAAATATACATCTAAAGCAACATACCAGGAATATCAGCACCTGAGGCTCTGCATTGGACAACATACATCTGCTGACGAGCCCTACCCTAATGATCCTCAGCCCTATCCCTCTAACAAGCTCCCTTACCTCCCCAATCCAGAGCCTAGCCATCTCTAGCCGATGGTGATTTCTGAAGTAGTTGCATTGGAAACTATGCATTATCTAGTGAAAAATGTCTCATCTAGTGACCTAACTCTCCGCAGTAGTAACAATAACCAGGAACATTATCTCTAATACCCCTGGGGGAATCCCTGACATAATATGTGTGGTATCCATACCTAAACCACCCTGTCCCTCCTCCATATGGATACCTAAGCCCCCAACTTGGCCACCTTTTCCCCGTAACCCTAAACCATGCCCCTAGCAGGCTGACTACTCTCACCTACATCTGAAGCCCCTATGGATGCCTGATATCTACTACTAGCATGACCATTATTTTTAGTCTTATCCCTTTGATTGGGTGCTAAAATTACTAACCTCATAATGCTGCCTCATCTCTCTACCCCATTGGGACACGAGATTCTACTCAGCCATGATCCTGGTATGATCAACAACTCCTAGAAATGATTTACACAAAACTAATATCTATTTTATCTCTCTACGCACACTAAGCCTTAAATCATAAGAGAAGCAGTGGATCCTCTCCTCTTTAGTCTTGATCAACTAAACGACGTGCCTCTATGACTTAACTAATATAGCATCATACTCTATAATAGATAAGGAACCCAGTTGCAAGGTATCAAACTCCAATCTAAAATACTTTTAGGCATAATGGGCCACATATTTTGCCAAGAAGGCCTCTGAAAAACTAGCCCTAGGACTTCGGTGGAGACTCATCTAGATTGTGGTATCTAAGTACTCTCGACCAATGGCTCACAGCTCCCTCAAAAAGATAAGTAAAGAAATCAACCCCATGCCATTCAATAACTCCAAGGTCCTCAATCTCTCCTTACGGATAGTGATAAAATTTGTGGGGTCCTATCCTGCTTCCACTGAGAATATAGCCAGTTCTATACAGAGAAAGTGATTAAGCATCTCTCTTACCTCATGTGATGGAAGAAATCTATCATTGGCCTGGTTCAGAAATATCGGTACGGGAATATAATGTGGTGCAAATGGATGAACTGGTGGAAGAATAAAGGAACATAGGGAGTTTGAGAACCTTAGGTTTCCCCCTAAGTTTAACTCTAAGGAACATCTGACATTACACCATCGAAAATTATAAGAAACTTCCACACCGTGGCCATCTGGGCTATGTAAACTTTTGTTGAATCACTATAGTGGTCTGTTGAACTGACGATAGGTATGTAGAAGTTGTAGTTTGGGGAAAAGGTGTCGTAGTTGTACCAACTAATTGAATACCATAGTCACCCTATATCAACTCCAAAGTGTGTCTTATGAGCATCAGAATGGGAATCCCTATCAACCGACGAATTGCCAGTACGCACCATATGCGAAAATGGCAAAGTCAAATAGACATTTGAAGAAAATGATAGAAGTACTACTCACGAGGAGTTAAAAGAAAGATATGTAATTCCAATAGCACCCTATATCCTCCCAAAGATAGGTCACGGACATCCTCGCATAGATCCGCAGGATTCTACTGACACTTAGTCTGTTGTCACAGAAACTGAGGAACCTAATCTCTTACCACTCAGTCGTGACACAAAACTCAATTAGTGATGACTTCTACCACCCTCAGGTAAGCAAGACCATGTCGCAGCCCAGAACGACAAGCAATGGGCCAATGACAAATAACCAGCAGAAATAAAGTAATAAGGAATAAGATGAAGAAATATACCACTACAAAAATATATACAAAACCTCCCAAGAATGGTGACTGTAAAAAAATAGAGATAACTACATTAGAGTAATAAAAATATAATATATACCACTTCTCCAAATACCACATAAATAGTACGGAAGTGTAGCACGAGTACCAAAAACTTAAGGTACTTGATAACGCTCAAATACACATTTGAAACCAATCAAACTGTGTAAGCGATCATTGTTAAATATAATTACCCAATGAAGTCTGGGTTGAATCCACAAGGAACAATATGAACGCAACCAAGTATGAACGGAAAACCAAATTGCAACTATTCGGACTCGAATGGTCTACACGGAATGGGTGGTTTCTAATTCTAAGAAAGGTGTCACTAAGCTACAAATAAACTATAAACAAAGATTTGACCAAAGGCATAACAACCCAACTCAAGAGCATGCACACTAAGGTGATTAATTCTATCAATGATCCATTATAATAAACTAAATACTAAAGAGATTTTATATGGGATTAAAGATTAGCCTTTCAATTCCAATTAGCTTCTCTCGAATGCTAATTAACATGAGTCACTAGCTTGTCTCGAATGCTAAGCAACCTTCCTTCACTTGTTCTCTAGAACCAAACTAAGAGCATGCAAACAACTCAATTTCGCTACACTAGGATTTTCATTATCTCTAGTTCAAATCCGTTAATGAGGAAAACACTCATTTAATGCTAAATCAAAGTTTCCAATCCTAACTAGCTTTCTCAAGTCAAGCAAGGATAAATGGAAATTACCTAGGGTTAGCTACTCCCTTTGGCATACAATAAACTCACAATGATTTAGATCTATCAAACCCAAATACAAATCAACAAGTAAATAATTTATATAAAAGCAATAGATAAAACTAAAATCGGACAATCTTGAATGAATAAGGAAATATCTCTATGTTAAATATTCATACAAGAAACACCAACTACATACTAAGAATATTAAATACAATGCAAGGGGAGAAGAAATGGTACAAATATATCAATGGTTTCATCCAAATCTTTACCCCAAATTTGTAGTGGTAGTGTGGTGCCCCTTTCTTGAGGTGTGAAGAAGCCTAAGACCAAATCCGCTCTTCTAGGTATGTATCTATGTCCTTCTCTCTCTCTCTGTGTGGGTATATCTTGATATCCGATATATGCCCCTATGAGTTAAAGAAATGCCTTTTGTAAGCCTCAAATTTCCACTATGGCGGTCAACTTACGTCACCGCCGTTGGACTGCCATTTATGGCAGTGTTTGAACCAAGACTGGAGGGAAAACGATTGACTGCTGTTTGGGATGATGGTCCGCCATCTTGGGCGGCGGTCCGATGTCTTCTCAAGTGTTCTCATTTTATCTTTTTTTTCTTATCAACTGCGTTGAAGATACTTTATTTCTTCTAATTCAGCATTTTAGCTTCGTTTGCTTGGTCATTCCAAAATATATGCGTTTACCTGAAATATCACCAAACTACATTAGAAATAGACATAATGATGACGATAACACGCAACTAAACTTATGCATTTAGATGTAATAAGTGGTGTTTTGACCACTCATCACCTACTGAGATTGAGATCCCATCATTGCGAATAATTAAAGAGTCAAAATAGGGAAATATAGAATGGGTGTTAGCTCATTGTAATCTGTTAGCTTTGATCGATGAAAAGAGAATGAATCCATATATCATGACAACTCTATCAACATAGAATGACTCATTCCTTTAAAACAAAGGTAATAGCTCAAAATTTTGAAGTAGGAAAGATGGTCCTCGAAAGAGTTTTCCCACACCAAGAGGAATACAAGGGAAAGTTCACACCAAACTAACTGATCAACTCAGATGCTATCAAAAGATATTATGTCTAGGATCATCTCTAGATTTACCATGTAATCACATTTTCGATTGTATTTTTCAATATAATCAACCTTTATAGCTTAAATGTTCCCTCTATCCACTATGTATGAACTCTGTTTGACCTGAATTCCTCGAAGAAGGGATCTGTAGGCAGCCTAGCAGCCTTAGTCACCCTTTGTTATCTTTAATTTCAATCAACTCCTTTTTAATGAGTGAATTATGTTTGACCTGATTCCTATATCAACAGGATACATAGGAATCAAAATGACTCGGTCATACTCCCTAGTTTTCTACAATGGAAATTGGGGAAGAATATTTGAAAAGGAATATAAAAAATTCAAGAAGATGTCTCTATATCAATGAATGTATACTAAAATCCGCAACTAGGGAAGAAATGTTGAGTCTGGCCTCAAAATTTAAAGGAGACCATTTCTGATGAAACCACCAATGATTGTAAATAGAACCACAAGAACAAAAGTCATTCGTAGGACTAACTCATGACATGACAGATAAGTGAAAACCCCTTTTATAAACCCTATCTTATTAAAGTCCTGTTTTTAAATTAAATTTTTATACTAGCTCATTGAATTTGAAAGTTGAAGAGTGTGCATAGAAACCAGCATTAGGAGATGGATAAAATCAGCAAGACCATAACAAAGTAGTAGAAGCAGCACATACTGGCTTCATGAACTAACCATTTCAATGAATGTAGGTTCATTCGTCACAAAAATCAGCCACAGGATGGTGAGACAAGAGGAATGATAGGATGATCTCGAAAATGTTCAAGAAATTCACGCCAAGGTTAAAACCTAAGATGGTAGATGAGACAGTCCATAAAATTATGTATTAAAATAATTTTCATCCTCATCCACAACACAACATCTATGACACCAACATTGGATTGACACACACAAAGCAGAAGAGGTAAGTTCCCCTACCTTGTTTACCGCATTAATTTTCAAGTTTTGGTTAGTTAGTGGAGCCTAACACTCATTATTTGGTAAGTAGGGGTAATTCAGAGAAAACAAACATGCATTATTAGTCAAGTCGCAGTAAGCCGGTGGATACTGACGTGTATTATTTTTTAAGACACAGTAAATCATTGGAGACTTACGCGCTGTATTTATTAGTACGCGGTAAGTCATCGTAGACTAATGCGCATTATTTATTAAGATATGGTAAGTTATTGGAGACTAACACACATTATTTATTAAGAGACAGCAAGTCATTGTATAATAACATAAATTATTTATAAAGACACAGTAAGTCGGTGTATTACTTTGTAAGATGCGGTAAGTTGGTGGAGACTAGCATGCATTATTTGTCAAGTCACAGAAAGTCGTGGAGACTAGCACATATTATTTGTCAAGTCATAGAAAATCGGTGGAAACTAGCACAAATCATTTACTCAAAGTTGCGGCAAGTAGGTAGAGAGTAGCTCACATTATTTGTTTTAAAGACATGACAAGTCTTTGGACACTAGCATGCATTGTTTGTTTTAAAGGCGTGGCAAGTCGTTAGAAACTAGCACACACTTTTCATCAAATCCCTAGCAGGTCTTCAGAGACTAGTGCACTCATCTCAATGGATCGAACACAAACACAACCCCGGACGTGGGAATGGGATCAACTTCAAAGCCATAGGAGCAAGAGGTATGAATTTTCCCTATCCCTGGTGGAATATCCTAGCTACTAACAAACTCATCTTAAGTTCTTCCAAGAACATCCGAAAGGAAAAAAACTCAAAAAAATGAACCACATATGCAGGTCATGCATAAGGATGCAACACAACGTGGAAGCCATTTCTTAGCCAGAATCAAAGCATCCTTCAGAAAGTAATATCAAATTCTTCAGGCACTATCTGGGAATATATCCTAAAATACCATCAGCCACACTCCTATTAGAGGCATGTGGAATCCTTTTATTTGAGATTTTGTTCAGCCTCTGAAGAAAATTCTTTAATTGCATTGTAAATAAAGGGGGGTCCTTCCGTAATGATGATATCTCGAGCATAAGAATTACTCCCTGCTAATCTTTTAATCATGGGTGTGTGGTGCACCACATTTATGACTAAGTGGTTGCGAGCCTTATTCCTTTGAACATCTTCGTCATTATACAGATCTAGAGTCCATCTTTGTCATGACCCAAAATACCCATCGTCCCAAATGGCAAGCAACGGACGACACCCCAAGACCCAATCACCAAGAAATGAAGAACATGAAGAAGAGAAAAGGAAGACATAAGAGAAAAACAACAATAACAACCATCCCCAAGACCTGGTATTCGTGGTACATAAAGCATATAAATACAACAGAGTACAACAACTTTTTCTCCGACCGCAAGTGGAGGTAGAATTTGTTATGAATGGAGAAGGAAAGACCGAACACCATGAGCTTAACAAGATCCCTGAAGCTCACAAGAAGTTAAATCGCATAAACCACGTCCTCAACGATAACCCCCACTGAGCCTTACACCACAAAACGACGTAGAAGTGTAGCATGAGTACCAACAACAACAGGTACCCAGTAGGCATCATAGGCTGACTGGGTGAGAATAAGGTACAAATAAAGCAACAATGAGAAAACAATAAATGCAAGGTGATAATAAGAAGGTAAACACAAGTATGGCTAAGGAGTAGTATAGACAGTAAGTAAGGTAGACAGTCATCAAGTACAAGATAGAGGGTTCGAACCTGGTCAAAACGAGGAACCTCAATTTCACTCCTATAGGAAATACCCCATTAAAGCATAACATCAGCAAGGTTTAAAGAGGAAGAAGATAGATGAAACTCACCTTAGAAGAAGAAGAAGAAGGCTAGAAACCCACCACATGAAATTCCCATGCTCAATCCCAAGGATCAGCGGTGAAATTTATGAGTTGGAAGGCAAAAATTCGTGATATGAAATATAGGAAATGATTGAAAATTCTATAAACTGCATTTATATACCTGGGCGAACTATAGCGCAATCACATCGCCTCAGTGCAACCATACCCAAGGCACTAACCCCAAACTAGCACAATTACAACTCTCCTAACCTGATCGTGCAAAATCCTAAAAATTGTAACGTGATCGCGTCCCTCCCTCACAATTGCACTAAAGAAGGAAAGGGAAATAAATCGCGTCCACATCGCAACTGCATGATTGTGCTAAAAAAGAGAAAAAAAGATTACAACAATCACGTAGGAATAGCGCGATCACACTGAACACCTGGGACTACAGATATTTCTGCAACAACTGAATGTTCAAATAAGGGATCAAATTGAAACAGAGTCCAACAACAACAAACCAAATATGAAATTGCATGGAAAACATATTCTGGACTCAATGGAATAGATGAAATGACCAACAGAGGTGTTTTGAGAAGAAAAAACCCCTCAAACCAAACCAAATAAAAAGGCTCAACTATCTAACTTCCCACATGGACCCTCAAAATGACCCCGGACACCTTCCAAAAGTGCAGAAATAACTCAAATAGCCCCAAATAGCCATTATGGAGCTAATGCAAGTGTCAAAATTTTGATCTAACACTCTGATCATCAAAATACACCCTGGGCTCCAAAATGAACTCTAACTGAATTGAATTTTTAGAAAATAGCTTATACTCAAAACAAAAATCATGGGACATGAACAAAAGGTCAAAATAGACAAAAGGTGGCATTCTGAAGATAAAGGAACTGTTGAAATCTAATTTGGAGCTTGTTTACTAAGAATTCACTCTCAAGATCAACTATTTTAAGGTTAAGCCTTCAAAATAGAAAAATTAAAATAACAAGTTATAAAACTGCCAGGGAAAAAGAATAATGATCCTAACAAGTTAAAAATGACTTGGGGAAGCTAACAGAAGTCATTAAGAACAAAAAAGTTGAAAAGAAAGTAAATGACCACATGGGTCATTACAACATCCACCACTAAAAAGGACTTTTGTCCTCAAAAGTCAAGAATGGAGTAACACCTACAGGCTCCAACTAATGAAGGAGTAATGGGCTTATATACCCCTTCCCAAACGTCAGGTAACCTAACCGACCAGACAATATGTTTTCAAGGAACCCTCACCATTAGAACCCCTCTGGGCCACAACTGACAAGCAGCTCAGTAGCAAGGGATACTAACTGCATTTCAATGCCAAACCATATCAAGTTGAAACAATACACTTGAAAACTAAAGAAGAAGCTAAGGAGAAAAACCACGAAGATCTAGAAGTCCAAAAAGCTATCTAAACAACAAGGTGGCACAACCAAAAACTCAAAAACTACTGAGGACCTTGAGCAACATAGTCTATCCAAATCCTGGTGGAGGCTACAACCACCTATCTATCCTACCAAGATCACAAATCAAGAATCAAACCCAAAAATAACTATAAATCTCACACACCAGAACTAATCCATGACTAAGAACCACACTAAACCTCTCTGAACAGATCCAACCAACTAATCAGAACTCAACACCCTTACATAAACACCCTCCTCTAATCCCACTGCGACACCTCAAAGATCATTCTAGCTACCAATGCTAGCTCACAACCCACATACAAAACTGCTAGAATCCAAGGTCCATGTACAACAGGAATAAGCCAACTCCAACCACCTACCTAACCCCAAGGGGTTCTCATCCTATAACCTGCTACTCCCTAATGCAAATCCATACTCTGCAAACATATACTGATCACAATACCTCGAAAATGCTCCAACCCTCAACTTGTAGAAAACACCACAAAATTGGAACCATAGACCTACACTCTGCTAGCTCTAACTCTCAGCACCATGCAACCCCACCTTCTAAACAAAACCTCCATTATGAAAATCAAGGACATACGAGAAGGACTAATAAGGAAAACCAGGACATATAACCAAACCAACCATCACACCACAAGGAACATAAAGTCCTGTACAGGCACTCTTGAGCCAACTAAACATAAAGCAGTAACCTAACCAAGAAAAAAACCTACAGAGGCTCCACACACTTGATCCACCACTATAAAGAAACATATCTACCCTTTGGGACAGTTATATCATCTCAAGATCGGGCGTCAATCCCTAAAATAATATGGGAAAAAGAATATAAGGAATGGTAAAAGTAAGAAGGAGTTTATGCTAATAGAAGGAAACCAGGTCAACCCATGGCAAGTAGGCCATCAGATCGAAGGAAAAATTAGAGGAGAAATGAGTCATTTTACTATATGGGTTACCTAGCTAGAACATAAAAATATCTAGGAAGGAGGGACAAATAGGATACAATAAGACAACGAGACTAGCCAACTCCTAGAAAAGTACCCGAAAACCACTAGGCACCACTAGTAGAACAAAGGGAAGAGAGATAAACAAGGACCAAGGAATACTTCTGAGAACTAGTCTCCAGGCTCACCAACAAGATAGACCCTCATCTAGAGAGCTCCTAATAGACCCCTATCACTCAATTTAGGTATGCCGGGCATGACTTATGGTAACGATTATAGAGAGACAGCCCAAAACCTTATAAAAAAGGGGTAACCAGCCCATGCACGGACCACTATCATAAACCTTCATAGGGTGCATAAATTAGGTCATGGTACGAATTTTCATCTCTGGTTGGAGCACAAAAGGGCAAGAATGGGTCATCATATCATCATAGCTCTACACTGGGACTACTTACTATCAGGGTCTTAAGATGTAACGGGTTCTTTATCTTACCATCTCCCCCTTAGAACAAAAGCTAAAAAATCTATGTCTGGGTTTCTCTTCTAGATTGAACTATAACTAACCGCTCTATAGGATTAAACACTCACTATACATATAAATGCTAACTTCCTATTTAAGGATTACCACCATTCACACATAGATTTTTTTTTATGACTCCTCTCTAAACTAACTTCTTAACTTTACCTCATTCTTCTAAGGCTAACAATTAAAAGTCAACACTTTCTCTAGAACACTACCGCCATACGTTCAATCTTTCATCCATCCTCATACTACTGTAAGTCACACTAAATAATAATCTATAGTTCAAGCCTACCATTTAATAGTTAACACATATAATGTATAACTTATCATTACTACTAAGACTTGCACAACTATATCACAGTCTGGGTAAAACTATCCCTATGAGAAACAACAACAACACATTCAATCTCAAGAATCAACTTTACCATATTTAAGCCTAAACACATCCCAACTATACTTAACGACAACATGCTATCTATATTGCCCCTCTAGTACCACCAACAACAAAACCATCCTCTCTACTAATAATACTACTCCCTTTAACTTATACGCTCACCACCAAACAAAAGTTAGGGTTAGGGATGGACTATGAGGATAATTGGGGAATGAGGGTACTCATCTAACTAGTTCTGCTTTGAACAGTCATCTTGGATGCTCTACAAACTGGTGATCTTTGGGTGGCATGATAAAAAAATACGTAAAGCATGAGTCAAAAAAGATTTCACAAAGTTAAACTCTACATCACAAGGTAATACATGAACAAAAGAAAAGTTTCCTAAATGCGCTGTAGCCTCTTATTTATAAGTGTGACACGATTCACACCCATAAAAGAGAATCTACCTAACATTGGCTTTCATACATCCTAGGACACTTGAACCTAATGCTCTAATACTAAGTTTCTCACACCATGGAGTCACCCTCTAGGTGGTACCGGCATCCTTAACCACTAATTTGCCTCAGTAGCCTTGAATAGCTTATGCAAATCTCTATTCATTCACATTCAACTGAAGAAATATCAATAATAACATAAGCAATGGTGAACCTCACATCAGTTAATAAAAAGTAAATCAATAAATAAAAACTAGATATTCAACTCTAACTCAATATTTTTTTGGAGGACACTTTACGCTAAATGTTTGACTTCTAGGATGGCATCCCTAGCTAGCGTCAAAATAATAAAATAACAAAATATTTTAATGTCTCATCTCTAAGAAGTAAATAAAACCTTTTAGTCAATATTTGAACCAATAAGGACTCAACACTCTTCCAGCTTCGATGGAATACAAGTCCAATTAACCACAAGCATTCAAAAGGTTGGAAGAATCTATATGAGGGTTGCAGTAATATCAAAAGTATGAGGCCAGCACATTAAATGTATTGAGTATGTGAGTAGGTGCAATAGGATACGATAATAAATAACTCATGGCTATGCAATACATGAACCATGATAATATGCTCAACTTCAATATTCAACTTTAATAAAGTGATAAGTATGCATTTTAAATAGTATTAGTTTAAAAGAATTGACCTTCAAAACTATAAAATAGGATCATTAAGTACTTTAGACTCAGTATCTTTAAATTAAGTATTTAACTTTGAATCCCAGATATCAATTCAAAAAGATTCAACTTTCAAAACTCTACTTAATTAGGCATTTTAAAAAGTTTACTGTAAATAGTTAAAAAGACTGTCAAGAATAAAAGTAAACTCATTTAAAATAGCTCAACTTCATTAGTTCCTAACAAAAGATATAAAGACTTAGTTAAAAATATTCGTCTCTCATTACTTCAAAACTTTAAATTTTATTTTAATTTTTTGAAAGTTTTTATAACCCACACACCTCAAAGTTATAACAGTGAAGTCCATACTTCACTCTATGAGTAGGGCTACCCATACCCCGCCATAGGAAAAGACATATTTCTCTCTAGTGGATCTAATGAGACATACTAGGTATAACTGAATGGTGCCAAAAATAATACCCGATAGTGTCTACGCATGTTAATGGGTATTGGGAACTTCCCTAGCACTCTCGATACTAATACTACTCCCATATAAATATTTACTTTACTTTCTGTTACATTTCAACTGTCTACGACTAGTGGAATTTTTCCTTCCTAAAAAACCACTAATCATTCTATAACATTCATCAATGACCACTGATCGGGTAAGCTTAGTCAATTATGACTCTTTATTAATATTTTGCTACTTACCTTATTAATTCAAGCATACATCGTTACTTCTCTTCAATTAGCCTTAATTAGACAAAACTTTTCAATTTAAACATGTTTCATACTCATTCTAAAAATTATGTAGAAAGTCAAGTAATTATGACACCTTAATCTTCAATTCGGGTTTTAGGAGTAAACCTTGAAGATAGTACTCAATTCATACCTCAAAGTTTCTTTCTTTCTTTTAATTCAATTTCAAAAAACATGCTAACTCATGAGAACTTTCATAATTATATTATCATCATGAAAGCTTCATAAATATAACTCAAAAATATCAAGTAAATCATCACTTTGGGGAATCATAGTTTATAGTATTAAACAAGAACCCTAGCATGCTTCTACATCTTCAAATCCTTATTTAGAAAAGGGTTTTGGGGAACAAGGATGAAATGAGTCCTTGTTGAAAGACCACATACCTCAATTGAAAACCCTTTGATGGAGGAAAATTGATAAAAAGATGTTGCAATAACAACTCTTAGTGAAACCCAAACTTTCCTCTTGAGAGAACTTTTGGAGAAGAAGCTTTAATTTAATTTAATTAGTTAGAGAATGAATTAGAATAAGTGTTTGGGGTTTAATTATCATGACACTTGGCAAAAGATCCTAGGAATTTACCAAAATACCACTTATTAAATCACTAAAATCTGTATGAGAAAATCGACAAGACCAATTCACAAGTCATGAAGTGCCACTCCACGACTAATGGTATGATTCATAGGGTGGAACTTGGCTTCGGGAAGTGATTTTTTTAACCCTAAGAGTGGCTTCACGAGTTGTGATGTTGCAATCTATGAATCGTGAAGTAAAATTGACATATTCAAGGTTCAAAACAACTCTCAGACATTGTTTCATGAGTCCACAGTACAACTCATGGAGTTGCAAATCACGAGTCATACACTGGCCCACTAGGAAGGTTTTCACTACATTATAGTCTGTAGTAAAATACCCATAGCTGTTTACTCCATCCTTGAAATGACACGTGGTTTATTTCTCTAGACACTAGACTTAAAGACCTTTTATGGATAGATTATAAGTCACCCAAATCATCATGGATTAGGATATATGGTCATTTAAAATTTTCCATGACTGAAGTAACATCAAAACTAAGCTAT
>JBDJHY010860736.1:2905-25237 GCA_039654485.1 Withania somnifera | reverse complement strand
ATTTTAACAGAGTAATAACCAAACAATGATTTCTTATACATTATATGTATCCATGATCGTGGTGGAAGCATGAAGCTATTTTCTCACACCACTTGACCTATTTCCTCATTAGCGCTCGATTTTTGGGTATTGCGTACTAGACAACAGTTGGGATTTTACTGCAGTTCTGATTTGCCTATTTTGATGGGCCTTAATTCCACTGAGATATGATATATGGGTTGAGCCCGAGGCTTGATACTTTCCCTGATGACTATATTATTGGTGGGCTAGTTACGAGGTTTGTATATGGGTCAAAGTCTCTTCATGAGCCTTGCCGACCCAGGTCGCTATGCCTAGGGCATGATGCGCATTCCAAAAAGGATATATGGAGGAGTAGTAGCTTATATTCCTATGTGCTAATTGTACCCTTTCATACTTATGGGGGGAATACCTATTGGTTTACTTGGTTTACTAGTTGTAACTTTCATAGTATGGGATGCTGGACGGGTTTGTTTGCTAGTAGGCTTGTTACTCCTTCTGTCTCTGTAGGCCCTATTCATGCACTTATTGTACTTGTTGTTCGCTAGCCTGCTATTGGTTTTGTATGCTTCCATTGGTCTATACTTATGTTGATTTCATCGGAGATCCGGGTAAGCAACGCGTTTGGTCATGATATGCTTGTGACCTAGGGTTTAGGTGTCAAACCGTGATAGTGACTTCCCGTTATACTTGTTAGATGATACTACACATACTGATAATGGACCCTATACTGCACCTTACTAGTTATTGCTCTAGTTGACCCTTTATTGTTATACATTATGTGCCACTACTTTATTTACTTTTGATCACTCTTTACCTTGCTTACGCTTAGTTTGACCTATTGCCGTATGATGTGTACTGGGTACCCAATATTTTTGTACTAATGCTACACTTCTATATCATTTTATGATGCAGACCTAGTATAAGCCAACAGAGTGGACACGATCATGTGAGATAGATGGTGTGGTTCCAGGAGACTTCGGTGAGCAGTTGGAATACTTGCTGACGAATTTTCCTTCCAGTTTCAAAGTTGTCCTAGTTGGGTCCTGGATAACTATTTTATGGTTTTGAGCTGTTGTGGGTTATATTTATACTTTTTGTATATAGATGCTCTATAACCATGATACTAGGTTCTGGGATGTTGGTTTTGGTTGTGTATGTCTATATTGTGTTCTATTTATTGGTTTATCTCCCTTGTTCTTCTCTTTTGATTCTTGCATTGGCCTATATCTTTACGCTCAAGGCTGGGCCTAGGCTTCTCTATTGGTGGTATGTAGACACCATCGCAACTCGATTTTTGGGTCGTGAAAGATATCCAATAATATATGTAGTAGAGGCTTTCAGACTAGTCGGTAGTAATTATCATGTGGATTCATTTTGACATAAATTCTAATTTATTCAATTTTGTTTATTATCCTATTGGTTCACCACAACTATGTTTACGTTTTCTACTTTCATTAAATGTAGGATATTTGTAGGTGCAAGATACAAAGGTTAGCTTGGTTTCCTTCTGGATTCTAAGTATCATGTTTCATCAAGGATGTAGGCTTGGGGAAAACAAAAATTGTATCAGAGCACAAGATTCAACAGTCTTAAGGTGTCTGAAAGGTGCATTTTGCAATGTCTCTTTTGTGGGTCTGAAGTGCGCCAAACTTATGAGGGAGAGGCTATGAATCATTTAAGAACAAGTTCCCCTTCTTTCATGTTCTTAGTCATGTTATAGAGTCTATCTCTACATTCCTCTAATAAATGCTCTATGCATTTGCAAAATTTTCGTTAATGAAGACAAGGTGTTTAGACTGGGGCTGGAACTAGGACCAATAACAAAGGTCAGGCTCCTTTACCCCTTTTATCCCTATTTGTTCCAACAACACTAGTTCAACCCCAACCTCTAGATAATGATGTCACAAAGGTTGAACTCTTGAATGCTATTTATGAACTCACTCCGGTTATGATTGAGAAATAGGGAGAAGATGGTGTAGATCCTATTGTTGCTTAGGATACTAATAGAGTTCTTGATTTCTTTCGAATGAATGGGCCAGAGTTCTACGAAAAAAAGTTGGGTAAAGATCTAGAGAATTTTTTAAGGAGATCCAGAAAATCTGCAAACTTATGAAGGTGAATAAAGTGTATAATGCTGGACCATGATCTTATCATCTTATGGATATTACTAGAATTTGGTTCGACTAGTGGAAAAAGAATAAAGGGGATGGTGATGCTCCATTGGTTTTTTGCAGTATTTGAGGAGGGATGCTAAGGTTCACAAAATTGTCAACTTGTTGAAAGGTTCCATGAATGTAGATAAGTATGGATACTCAATTATCATGGTATGCTCTAGACATGGTTACTGACATGAGAGCTAAAATAAGTCTATTTTTGAATAGGCTTACCCTTTATTTGGTGAAAGAAGGCAACACAACTATGTTGTTAGAGACATATACATTGGAATGCATATGGTACACTTAGAGCAGATGTAGTTACTAGTAAGTTATAGGTTCATTCCTTAGATGTGTATGCATTTTTTGACCCATGGGCTATCTTATTCTTTGTTACTCCATTTAAAACTGTAAAATTAAGATCCAGTGCAGAATAACTCTTAGAGCCCTCTTTGTTCTCTGCCCTAATAAGTGACTCAGTCATAGCAGCAAGAGTTTATAGAAACTATCCAATCTCAGTTCTACAGAAAGTTACCTTAATCAATATAATAGAGCTTGACATGGTATATTTTGATGTCATTCTTAACATAGATTGATTGTATTTATGTTATTCCTCAATTAATTGCATGACCTGAGTGGTCAAGTTTCTATTTCTTAATGATCCATTCCTAGAATGGAATGGTAGTCATTTTGAGCCTAAATGTCATTTTATCTTATACATTAATCCTAAAAAATTAATTTCGAAGAGTTGCATCTATCATCTAGTTTGGTTAAGGATACAAATCTGGAACCCGTCTCTCTAGTTAGTTCCAATTTTATGTGAATTTCAATAGTCTTCCAAGAGGATCTACCTAGAGTCCCTCAATATAGGGAGATAGACTTAGGAATAGATCTTTTCCTAGATATTCATCCCATATCTATCCTGCCGTACAAATGTCCCAAGTAGAGCTTAAGGAGCTAAAAAATCAATTGATGATGTTTTAGATAAAAAATTTATCAGACCTAGTGTATCCCCATGGGGTGCACTAGTTCTTTTCATACGCAAGGAGGATACTTTTCTTAAAATGTGTATAGATTACTACTGTTGAACAAGGTCACCATAAAGAATAAGTACCTAATCCCTAGGATCGGTGTCCTATTTGAATAGTTTTAGTATTCTAATTTATTCTCGAAATTAGTCCTCAAATCTAGATATTATCAGCTCAAAGTCAAAGAATGAACATTTTCAAAACTCAGTACAGTACTATGAATTTATGGTTATGTCTATTGAACCAACAAATGCTCCTATAACTTTTATGTATCTCATAAATAGGGTGTTCAACTAGTACTTAGACATGTTCTTGATTATATTTGTACATGATATTCTGTTTTTACTCCTGGAGTGAGATTGAGTATGCATACCACTTAGGATTTTTTTATAGACCCTTCAGGATTATCTATTATTTGTCGAATTCTCTAAGTGTAAATTTTGGCTGAAGTCGGTTTCCTTCCCTAGGCATATGATCTCCAATGAGGGTATTCAGTTTGATTCCAAAAAAAAATTATATGCGGTAAAGAATTGGCCTAGATCCACCTTTCTTTTAGAAATTTGAAGTTTCTTGGGCTTAGCCAGTCACTTTTGGAGGTTTGTTAAAGATTTTTCATTCATTTGTACACCTTTAAACAGGCTGACTTAGAAGAAGGTCAAATTTTAGTGGTCCAATAGTTGTGAGGAATGTTTTCAGGAGTTGAAGACTAGGTTGACCTCAGCCCCAATGTTGAATCTATCAAAGGGAACAAAAGGTTTTTTTGTTTACTATGATGCTTCTAGACTGGTACTAGGTTGTGTCTTGATACAGAATGGTAAGGTAATAACTTATGTCTCCAGACAACTTAAAACTCGTAAGAAGAATTATACCACTCATGATCTATAACTAGTAGCTATTGTGTTTTCCTTGAAGATTTAGAGATATTATCTTTATGGTGCTTATATAAATGTATTCAATGATCACAAGAGTTTACAGTATGTGTTCACCTACATAGAGTTTAATCTCTTCTAGAGAAGGTGGTTAGAGCTTCTGAAAGATTATGATATGATTGTGTTTTACAACCTGGGTAAGGAAAATATTGTTGTTAATTCCTTGAGTAGATTGTTTATGGGTAGTGTAGCCCATGTTTCAGATGATAGAAAGGAATTGATTAGAGATATGCACTTAGCATATTTAGGTTTTCATCTTGTTGTTACAAATGATGGTGGTTTCTAGTTCAAAATACTTCAAAATCATCCATAGTAGTATATGTTAAGGAAAAATAGAGTAGTTATCAGATTTTGATGAAGCTTACGGATGTCGTACTTAAAAAAAGGGTTGAGGTTTTCTCCCAATGGGGAGATGGTATACTCCATTATAAGGGCTAAATGTGTGTTTCAAATGTTGATGGGTTGAGATAAAATTTAGGTAAAAGCCCATAACTCCAAATATTCGATTCATCCAGGTTACACCAAGATGTATAGAAACTTGAGAAACCTATTGCTAGAATGTAATGAAGAGGGACATAAAAGATTTTGTAGCTAAGAGGCCCAACTTTCAGTAGGTTAAGGTTGAGAATTAGAAACTAGGATGTGTGAATCAAGAGTTTGATATTCCCATATGGAAGTGGGAGTTGATAAATACGGATTTCACTATAGGCTTACCTCACACACATAGTCAACACGGCTCTATTTCAGTAATCGTGATAGAATGACTAAGTCAGTCCTCTTCTTGGTAGTTAAGAATTCTTATAAACTGAGGATTATGCCAAAATATACATCTAGGAGATTTTCAAAATCTGTAGCACTCCCTTGTCTATTATTCCAAGCATGGATACAAAGTTAACCTTTTAGTTATTGAAGTCATTTAAGAAAGGTTTGGTACCAAGTAATCATTATCACTACCTTTCATCCCCAAACCGATAGTCAGGCAGAGCGTACTATTTAGAATTTGGAGGTTATGCTAAGAGTCTGCGTGTTAGACTTCAAGGGTAATTGGGATGACCATTTGCCTTTGATAGAGTTTTTATACAATAATAGTTATCATGCTAGTATCCAGATAGCCCCATATAATTATCTGTATGGGAGGATATGTAGATCTCTCATAGGTTGTTAAGGCTACTTTGATGATAGGGAAAAACCTAGTTCTTGAGGTGATGCATAAAGTTCATCTTATTTACAAAAGGTTGAAAAGAATTCTGAGTAGACAAAAGTCCTAATCATTTGTAAGAAGAAGAGACTTTGAATTTAAGGTTAATAATTGAGGGGTTTTTTAAAAAAATTGTCCAGTAAAGAAGTATGAGATTTGGGGAAAAAGGAAGCTCAGTCCCCACTAAATAGTCTCCTTTTAAATTCTAAAGATAGTAGGGAATGTGGCCTATGAGTTAGATATGCCAGTAAAGTTGGCATCATCCCATTTAGTCTTCCATATGCCCCTATTGAAAATTTTCCTTAGTGATTCTTCACTACTTGTTCCCTAGATAGGATGGGTGTAAATGAACACCTCTCTTACGAGGAATGCAGTTCAAATTCTAGATCAACAAGTTTGAAGACTTAGAAATAAGAACGTTGCTCCATTAAAGTCCTTTGGAGGAGTTAGTCAGCAGAGTGAGATATTTGGGAAGTCAAATTAAACATGATGGATAAATATCCCCATATATTTACTCCTACTTCTAGTTCATCTTCACGTATTTATTCTCTATTCTATAGTCACTTCTTTTAGATTTCAAGCATTCTTACCAGTCTTATCCATGTATGCAATTATACCTAGAATATTTAGTTGTATTCCTACTTCAAATTCTGTTAGAAATCATGACTATAACTAGACCGGTATTCATATTAAATATAAATAAGTACTTAGTTAATATTAGTTTAGTATTCAGTTTAAATCATATCAGTGTTCATGTCTATCAATTATGTTTAGCTATGTGTTCGATTTATATGTTGTCTTCACTCAGATTGGTTAGTTCATTCTTAGTTTCTTAGTTTGAACCTTCATTCAAGGATGAACGATCCCAAATAGAAGATATTAAAAGACCATGTACATGCTTCATACTTGAAAACTAGTCCAAACTTCAGATACTCAGAATAAATACTTGAGAAATGGTTAGGATCATGCAATATTCCAGAAGCCCTGGTATGGCCAGTGCAATGAGCCTCTCTTGGTGCTCGCGAGGGTGATCCCTTTTTTAGAAAATCTATAGGCTGCTACAAGCCATGGAATGGCCCGCGGAGTAGAACCACCAGCAATACTAAGCTAATGAGAGGGACCCTCTCGATTCTCCTATCCTCTTTAAGCGAATTGTACACTGTACGGAATATACTAGTGTCCCATCGTCCATAAGGCTCGTCATGACTCCTGATCTCAAAAAGATGTTTCTCATGCAGAACGAGCCCTGTGAACCATGCGATCCCCTCATGGCTTGTATGATGGTCCAAGGCTTAGCCCGTTTAGGTTTCTCAACTCAGTAATTATGGGAACTTTGGACATTTCCCACTCCATACAAGACTAATACTACGTTATTTTTGTCTCTTTAGGGGTTAATATATAAACCCATACTTAGAATACTTCTCTCATTCTACTTTCATAACTCTCAAACTCAGACAAATTGTGCTCAAGTGACAACGAGGATTCTTCTTAAGGCTCAAGGAAAATAAATTCCTTGCTACAATTGTTAGTGTGAATTCACTAAACCAGGTATGTAGGTGTTGTATGAGGGTTCCTTTCACCCTCATGCTTAATGTTTCTTAGTTCTTAATGGAGAATTATGAATCCCATGGCTAGGGTTCTTACCCATATTTATAAATAACCTTAAATTTAGTATTTATGATGATCCCATGTCTATATTCAGATTTCCATGACATTGATATTGATACAAATATGTTTTTCACAGATTATTCATGCTTTCAATGATTTTATTGATGTACTCAGAGTTCTGCCTAGCCCTAAAAATAAAATTAATATCCTTTCTAGGTATTTGCAAAGATTATATGATTCCCAAACTTATACATGAATATCATAATTTTTTTAGCATATTTGATATCTTAAGCAAGACATATATGATAATAGATTTTTTAGGCTAACTTTAGCATAGCAATACTTCATGATCATATTTATCATTGAATCAGTTTTGATACCATGACTAGCCCAATTTAAAAAACTTAAATAAAGTTAATGTTTTTTCTAGTCTACACATAGTTCAGTACAACATGAGAACTAGTAGATTAGTTTATAGAATAGTATCTAGAACCTAGTTGGATTTAGCCACTCAATCACAAAAAGGGGTCAAACTCAAATCCAATAATTATGTTTCCACCATAGGCCTTTAGCCTAAGGATTAGTTTAGTGGATCCACAGTTATTAGGTCCATCATGTTGACAAGTAATGGACACGCTCTTTTTAATATGGGGGAAGTACACTGAATTCCATGGTGCTTGCATGATTTATGTCTAGTAGGAGAATTTCCCACTATGTCCAACCTTCAATTTTACAGTATTTACAGATATTGTATAGAATATGGTTTTATAGATATTATGATGACTTTTTAGACTTTACTTATGCATTCAACCTCTCAGTTCAGTTTTATGATTTCATCTAAACTATTTTTAGTTTCTCAATTTACTCCCTTCAGTTTTCATCATGAGTTTTATATGTATTCATGCTTAAACATTTACAAGCATATCCCTACATATGTAGTATATCATATAGTACTGACATATACTTTTTTCCTACATTGCTTCATAATATAGATTCAGGATATCCATCCCACACTAAGGGCTAGCTCGGATCTCAACTTCAGATACATATTAGTGGTGAGTCCTTCTTTCTTCAAAGACAAGGATGATTTTATTAGATTCAGACAACTTATTTATTTTTATCAATCATTTAGACTCATTTATTTAAACCTATACAACGGCATGTCCTAGCAACTATTTAGTCATATATGTAGTAGAGGATTTTAAGAAAATCATCTTTGAGGATTCATTTTGATGTAAATTCCAATTCATTCAGTTTTCTTTTTTATCCTATTGGTTCACCACATCTATGTTTGTTACTTCTGCTATAATTAAATGCATGATGTTAGCAAGTGCCAGATACGAGGGTTAGCTTAGGGTCCTTTGGGATTCTAAGTACTATGTTCTGTCCAAGGTTAAGGCTCAGGGCATGAAAAAAGTAATATGTAATGCAACGCAATGTTAGTCAATATGATGCATGTCCGTCCTAACATATATTAGCTACTTCTAATCCAAACAGTCAAGACCCATGGGGGATAACTAAGTATGTACTGCCCGTCACCTTATTCACTAACCTGATAAGACTTAACTAAAGGGCCTATTAACCTAGGTTGTGTCGAAAAATTAATATGTCATATCCATATCATATGCATCTCATCTATGATCTAGTATCATAGTATTTGTGGTCCAACGTATGGAACAATATCCATTTTATCAATAAGTAATGGTCCATCATGGTAAACTTATGTAAGAATATAATGTAAAAAATCAACACAAGACCCTCTAACAGGCATCACAACAAATAAACTATCAAGTCAAGCCCTTACCCGGGCATCTCAATAATGTAATAACATAATAAAGATCAACATCACTCAACACTTAAATAAAATACCAAATACTAATTTCATTAAATGTGTCCTATTTTCATTAGTAGCCTATTTTCATTAAATATAATCCGTCAAGTTCACATTTATTAGTATCCTATTTTCATTTTTATTCATGAGAAGTACCAGTATCTGTGTAAATATTTGTCATCTGATTTATATCAATCCACCATCCTTTTGTATTACTCCATCTATGAATAACGTTTCAAACACGTAGTACATAAGCTTAATATAAAGAGTCATGGGACCTTACCTAAACTTAAGTAAAAGTCAAATAAGTCAAACATAAGTCTTACACTTTTGTAGAGACTCCGAACTAGAAAAATCTAGTCAAATTTCACATAAGAAAATAAGACAAATAATACCCATATTTCTATACTTAAAAAATGATCCCAAAAGTCAAAGCCAAGCCTGAGGGTAAATCTGAAATTTCATTTCAAAAACATGTCACCCATAATTTAGGAAATCCAAATATGAAATTTCATTGATAATAGAGTAGAAATTGACCTTCGTAATTCAAAAAAAAACAATTTCAAAGTTTAGACCTAAAATCACAAAATTTGAATTTGAAAAGCAAAGATATAAAGGTAAAATAATGAAATAACCAATGGAGAATAATGAAATATAGGTTTAGAAACCTTCCTGGGGATTTGATCTTGAAAAACACCTTTTTGAACTCTCCAAAATGAACAAGTGTAATTTTCAAAACCGGGGAAGAAGAGTCTAAATAAGACATTTAATTCTATCCAAGTAAAATGCTCTATTGAATGCCCCTTCATACCCCGAGTCTATACCCTAGATGGGACACAATACTCAATATCTCAAAGGACTCTCATCTAACCATGTTTTGGCACTAACATAAGCAATTAGTACATCACATGAGAAACAAATGAATATTATTGAAATAGGAAAAACTGTACCAATAAACTAAATGAATATAGAATAATCCATAGTATCAAAATCTATAAGCTGAATACTACCACTTTGTCTGATAACCCTCTACTGACATAAAGTAAAATAGTGGCAAGGATAAATCTTAAGCTCACTTTTAAATACTAGAAACTTAAGCAAAATGTAAAAGGTAAATAGAAAATATGATCTCTGCAAACTATTATCTCTATCCCCAAAGTTATGAGGACAGACCATTGAATACTAGATGAATTTAGATCTAAGTTAATGTTGAACATAAGACGGATGACCTGTAAATATACATATTATGAGACGATATAGGCATAAATTATATATCAGTACTATACGATGTACTGATCATGTAGTCATGCAAATGCAAGAATCATATATGAATGTAAAAATCATGATGAAAACTGAAAGTAAGTATACCAAGAGACAAAATAAATTGATATGTGAGAACTAAGATATAGTCATAAAACTGAGTTGTACAAAAAAATGCATACATTCAGAAGGAGTCATAAGATTTGTAAAACTATAATATAAATCAATATCTACAATAATGCAAAAATTTAGATTTGAGCATGGTGGCAGATTCTCGTAAACAACTCCTTCATGTGAGCAATATGAAGTCTAGCTAATATTTCTATTGAGAGGGACTTGTGTACCCTACCAAAGGAAAAAAATTATTACATCTGTGGATATACTATAACTTAGACGATTCATCCACATAAATCCTATGGTGTTAACTAAGTTCTGGGGTATGAGTCTGATCCATTTATGTGGGTTAGTGACTCAATACAACTTGGTACTAGATATTACTCCCAAAATTGAAAATTAGGATCATACATAACTTACCAAGCTAGTAATGAAGTATATGATATCATACTAGACATGTAAACATAGGTTTAGACTAGTGACATAATTACATAATTAAGTTCACTTAAAATATACTATTCATGCAGTCAAATCTTATATTCTAATTAAGATTGATTGAATCATAATGAATACTACTTAATTAAGATCATCTCATATGCTTACATACTTGGGAAACTCATAAGATTATGAAATTTATACTTGAGAATCATGACTAAATTGAATACTAAATCCAATGCATGAAAAACTTGAATAACTTTCATAAACTGATGCATGAACATGCTTAGAATTATGAAAAACCAAAATAGGAATCATTGTGCCTAATTGCGTAGAAACCCAAGATCATAGAATAAAAATTTTAATTGAAAATTTTAAACTTAGGACATGAGAATGAATGGAGATCCTCACTGGCTACCACATGCCTAGTTTTGAAGCTTTTAGAGTAATAATTGATGAATAACTTTGAGAATTATTGAATTTTGGAGAAAGGCCTAGGCTTGGCTCGAGAGAGAGTTTGTCTAATTTTTAAGAGCTTCAGTGCAAGAATGAAAACATTCTAAGTGTTAGAACTTATATACATACTCTAAATGGACCCAAAACCATATAGTATTGTTTTCTTAAGAGATGTGGACTTTCTAAATTACCCTAGAGTAAAATACCTAGAGATATTTGGATAGGATATCATGAACCTTCTGATGGCCCTAAGTCTCCCTGTACAATCCATATGAGGTATTGTAGGGATAGAGGTTTGGTGTTATACCTCAGGGTCTATCTATTTTGTGGGTAGCACGAGCCTTTAGAGTGGTCAACGGCCCATGGAACTCTTCATAAGATGTCGAGAACACACTTCAACAACTGAAGCTTCCCTATGACTGAGGGAATGGTAATGGTACCTTCTCATAAGCCATACATCTACTCATGGTTCTTCCCTCGGAAATGCCAGAACTCAGTAGGTGGCTATGAGTGGACTCTACAACCCTGAGGATGACCCACGACTTGTGGGGCCTTTTATGGACTACACCTGGGTTGAATTTTCTTGGTTTTGTCTAAACTTATGAGTTTGAACCGAGTCTAAAAATAAGCAAAACATGAGTTCTTACATCACATAAAGCTTTACGATCTCAAAGCAGTGAACCTAACTCAAACTAAGGCTACTCTCGGTGAATGAGATGAGCTAGTTGCAAACATGAAGAGTTGAAAATATGATACTTCTTGCCTATGATTAGTCTATTGAGAATTCAAGGGGTATCTCACCTACACCAAATGATATAAAAAGGACTAGAAGTGAAATCTTTAGACTGGAACCTCAATATTCATTTAGAATCTCATGCAAACAAATCATATATACAACCCTATGAACTTTGATGTTCTGGACTCAATGGAATAATCAAAATATGGATCTGATATTTACTCAACCTAATATCTACCAAGGGAAATTCTAAATAAAACTTAACCAAATGAGAAAAATTCCCCAAAACCCCAAAAATCAACCAACCTAGATCAAAACCACCTCTTGGAGTTAATCGAACCGACAAAATTCAAATGTGAGATATCTAACCTCAAATGTTTACCTAAATAAACCCTTAAGCTTAAACTTTCATTTTATCTTTCCTAAAAGCACAACTAAACTCAAAGGCCCTATCTTGAAATCGAATGTCTTCCTATACCAAAGTTCATGTCTCGAAGTTGATGGAACTAATGGATCCCTTTCTGGTACTCTAAATTCTAAATATTGACTAAAGTCAACCATACAACCTTAACTCCTTCCAAACTTAAAATCCTTAAAACTCCTAACTTTACCATCTGGCCTCCAAACCAATTATACACAAGGACCTAATACAATATAGAGAAACTATAGGGAGGGTAAAATAGTTATCTTCTGCGAAAGGTAAAAAAATAACCATGCGAATTATAGATAGTTTTTAAAACTTTAATGGGAAACACAAACATTTGGGACCAATAAGATTGGATACAAAAAATCACTATTTGGACAAATTGAACTCTACTAGTGTAGGAAAACTTTCTTTTAGTCCATAGAGTTATTCTCTTCACTATCTTCTCAATATGAGGTTTCTACTTTAGAACTTTTATTTTCTTAGTAGAAAATTCAATGGCCAAGTATTTAAATGGTACCTCCTCTTCTGTAACTCCTAGATGCTATAAAATGTCATATTTAACTTTTTGTTGTTAGCCTCTATAATAATAGAAATCTTTTATCGATTTACTTTCAAAGATGAAGCTATTAAAAAAAGGTCAAAACATCTAAAAAAAAGTAGCGATAGAAGTCGTGTCTCCTCTTGGAAATAACACTAAATCATCTTCATAGCCTATAATGACCTTGAAGGTCATTTTGGCATATCTTGAAAATTACTATTTTGCCCTTCCTAATTGTTGCTATATGTCATATTTGATCAGTTTATATCATCAGTTTTAAAACTGAAGTAAAAAGTTATAAGTTTTGAGAAGGACTAACAATCAAGTGAGATACGAACAACAATTATTGGCTTCAGTGTTGTCCAGAACACAACTATTTCAATGTTGTTCTAGAGGTAGATTCTTAGTTTCTTGAAAATTAGATTAGTCACCTGCACCTCCATGGAATCTAAATGAAGCCATTATGCAGCTCATAGATCTTACAAGGCCATTTCCACAACTTTAGTGCAAACATATCTTTAGGGAAGCAAACAATGTTGCTGGTTGGTTATCCAAATACAATCACAACACTGATTCTTCCTATTTTTTCCATACCATACAACAAATTCCACTACAATTTAGAGGAAATATTAGAGTTGATAAGATGAACATGCCGTGCTTCAGAAGAAAAATGACAAAGAATATAAGACAACCACCTTGACCAACCTCATGTCTTCTCTATCTATGATATTTTTATTTTTATTTTAAAGGGTGAGTATGCCTCTTTTCTTTTTTGTTCTTAGTGGGATAATAGTTGTTAAAATCATCATGTTTTATGGAGGCAAGGTTTATGCCCTCCTCTTTGTACTTTATTTCTTGGTTATATTATAAGTCCTGGGGGTGTTGATCAACCTCTAATTTATACAAGGGATTGTATAATGAAACCTCAAACCCCTGTATAAGTCTCTTTGAAAAAAGAATTCTTAGTTTTAGAAGTCTTTAAGGTTAAACAGTTGACTTTAGTCAACATTTAGAGTTTCGAGTCTCAAAATTGAATTCTGCTAGTACTATCAACACTAAAATATGCAATTTTATCTAGGAGCACCTGGCTTTTAGTGGTGATTTTAGCCTATTTGAAAAGATAAATTTAAGTTCTAAGGACAAAGTTTGAATTTGGTTAACATTTAATGATCGAGCATTCGTATTTGAATTCTGTTGGATTCAGGGGGTTTGGATAACTTTTTGAAGGCTCAAAGACATTGTAGACTTTTTGGGAAAAGATTCCATATTTATTGATATTAATGGATAACTAGTGGAGGAGACATCATATTCTTATTTTGATGATTTCATAGGGTCCGAAACATTTAAATTATTGGGCTAGCATATCTGATTTATGTAAATAAGATTCTAAAAAAATTTTAAGGGTTCTTTTGGATTATTGAGTTAGGCCTTGTATCGTTGGCACGAACAGTACCAGGTACAACCCCATTTATTCATTGCAGTCGCATGCATAGGTATCATGATCAAGTAGTTTAGACTTTTTATTCATTACAATCGCACACAAAGACCTCTTAATCTCATAGCACCAGCAGTGTCGCGACCCGATTTCTTAAATCACGAGGTAACCTACATCCCATCGTAGAAAAACTACCCAACAAGCATACAAAACATGAATACCAAGATAAAGGAGGAAGAAAAGATATAAGTAAGAGACTGAGGTAAGCAAAAGTCTAATGTCAATGAAATAACATCCTCAAAACTTGGCATCCGATACATAAGCCACTAAATAGAGTACAAGTCTGAAAAAAAAATATACATTGTTTATCTTAAAATGTCAATAAAAGAAGGAAACATAAGGAAAGGTAAAAGACAAGCTCTGTATGACAGATCATCAACCTCAGCAATAGAATGTCAGCACATGTATGGAATCGACGTCGATCACTCCTAATTGGGTCTGCTCTAAAAAATACAAAAGTGTATGTGGAACCAAATCAGCGTGTACCCAGTGCATAATTGGTTAACGGGCTCATATAAGAAATAAAGGCAATAAATAGATAGATAAAGAATACAAGTCACAGAAGTCAAACAAGCAGAGAAAACAGAGAGACTAACTAACAAGGTAAGATAAGTGAATATCCTAAATAACTAGCTATATAATAAAGATTCAGGTAAAAAAAAAAGAATGACCGTACTTAAATCCATGCTCAGTTAATAAAATATATGATTAAACAATGGAAATGGCGGTATATTGGTAACCTCAAATAACAAGAACAAGAAGAAAAAGTGACTACCACAAGTGTAAACATAAAGGAACACAAAAATAGACTCATTTGTTTATCCAGCCAATAACAATATACTAATCAGAATACATATGAAATAAATAGAGATGGATGTAAAAAATCAGGCACCCTATTCTATCTGAGTGTACAAAGAGATGAATGCAAAAACTCTGGCACCTTATCCTATTAGATTGTACAAACAGAAAACTATACTCAAGAATATAATATGCATGATGATGGACTGAGATGATAGTAAAGTAAATCCACATACCCTTCCCCCAATCGCCCGCAAGCTCGGATCGACGAGGTTCATGAAGGCCACAACCATATACAACCTAACTCATAAAGTAAACTAAACTAGTATAAATGTAAACTATGTTCAGAGCTCTTTTGGGTTTATATCAAAATCAAGTATAACTGATCGTGCCCAACCACAACTGCGACTAAATCTGAAATGAGATACCATCAATGAATAATTTATAGATAAGAATCAAGTATTAGTGATCATGCCCAACCGCAACTGCGGTTAAATCTGAAATGAAATACCATCAATGAACAATTTATAGTAACCCACTAACCCAATAATGATTTAAATCTCAAAAAAAGACACCGATCTCGGCCAATCACGCATTGCCTGAATCTTTTCTTGGTCAACCATAATATCATCCTTAGACACCACTTGTTCTAGGAATGCTACAGACTCCAAACAAAACTCGCTCTTAGAGAACTTGGTGTAAATTCGATGCTCTCTCTGTATCTGGGGTGTAACTAAGAAATGTTGCTCATGATCCATTCTAATCCGTGAATTCACCAAGACATCATCTATAAATATAATCATAAGAGATTTTAGATATGGCTTTAACACCCTGTGCATTATGTCCATAAAAGTCGTTGGGGCATTGGTCCGCCCAAATAACATGACCAGAAACTTATAATATCCATAACGAGTCCTAAATTAAAGGTATCCAAATCTCAAGTATATCTTAGAAAACACTGTTGCACCCTATAACTGATAAAACAAAACCTCAATCTTCAGCATTGAATACATATTCTAAAATTTCACCTTATTGAGCTGTCGATAGTCTATGCATATCAAAAATGACGCACCCCAGCACCTCACGAAGAAACACTTAGACGGATAAACCTCTTATCTAGCATATCCTGGAGCTGAACCTTCAGCTCCCTTAACTTGGCGGGAGCCTTACTGTAAGGAGTAATCAAAATGGGTCTGGTGCTTGGCTCTAACTCAGTGGTGAAATAAATGTTCTGCTCGAGTGGAAGACCAGATAAGTAGGTTAGAAACACAACAAAAACTTAAATACTATGGTAACAGATTCATGATTAAGAGTGTCATCTCGAACATTACAAACATAGGATAGATAATAAATACAATTTCTCTCCATCGATCTTCGAGCCTGAAGGTAGGAGATGATAACTGTCGGTGCGCGGCTAATAGAACCTTGCTATACCACTGGGGATACACTAGTCACAGCTAAGTTACCAGTCATGGCATAGTAATCTAAAATCACATAATAAAGGGATAAGTATTCCATACCCAATATAATGTCAAAGTCTACCATATCTAGCAATAATAGATTAGCCCAGATATCTAACCCACTAACTAAAACCGAATAGGACCTCAATACCCGATCCACTACTAAAGAATCTCCTACCAAGGAAGCAACAGATACGGGCACAAATAATAACTTACTAGCTAACCCCAAGAAAGGTCAAAAGTAGGAGAAAGTATATGAATAGGTGGAACCAGGATAAAAAAAGGATGAGATTGATCTATAACAAATAGAACACATACCTTTGATCACAAAATCCAAGGCCTCCATCTATGGTATACCTGGTACAACATATAGCTGGCGTCTACCGCCAGACTAACTACTACTACGACCAACACCCCTAACTCATCGGCCTCCTCACGGGAACCATTATCCTGTGCCCCACCACTAGCTGGTGGAGGCACTGACCTCAAAGGATGAATAGGATAGGGCATAGTCTGAATTATGCCTCGCTAAGAGCACTCTATGGAATAGTACCAATAATGACACTCAAAACATGACCTTGATGGTACACCTTAGTCTGAACCTCGGCTAGAAACTAACTGACCACTACGACCTGAAGACTCAGACCCACAAAAAGACTACCCTAATGGTGGAACACTAAAACCTGAAGAAGCTGTCTCAGAAACCTGAAGAGACACCTAAACCGGCCTAATAGAGTGGCCTTGAGAGAACTGCTACTTACCATGGCCCCAAAAATAGGACCCATTAGAACTACCTTACTTTCTCTACCTCTTCTCACTACGTTGAAGCGACTTATGCTTAGATAATCTAACTCAGCTCTGTACATAAAATTATGCATAAACAAATTATAAAACTCTGTCCAAGTTAGATAAGGTGACCCTGTTGTCTTGCAAGTCATCAATGCTTTCAAGACTATTTTGTTGCACCCCTCATTTGATAAGTAGTGTAGGAGAAACCATGAGACTCTAATACACTGAGGTTCCTCAACTTCTCCTCACACTCTGATGTAAGCTCATGGGCATTCTCCCCCAGAACTCCTGTGAAACGCAGGGGATCCAATCTTATAAACCTATGCAAGAGCTTCTTCTCTGAATTTGTTATAGCAGCCTGCGGGGCCACCACAGGAGCAACAACTGGGATAGGCATAACCTGAGAAAGGATAGCAACTTCTGGATGAACTGGAGGGAATGGAGGAGGAACTGCAGCTACTGGCTATACCCTTGAACTAAAAGCACCAAAAGGCTTTCCCATGGGCGAACGTCGGTGCCCCATTCATCTTAGAACCTCCAAACTTACTAAGTAACTTCCAGAAAATAACATGAATATATAGGGTAGATTGTGGAAATGGTGTTGGAGCTAAAGATGGAATAGGTGCTACAAGAACCACTAGGGTGTCAGAAGTCTGAACTAAAATCGTTACCCTCATGGGTGCCATAGTATAGTCTGGTGCTAAATCCCGAGTCACTGGGTCGGACGGCTCAAGTTGTCAGCATGCATGGACTATAAACGTGCCATCTGTGGAAGAATAAAGACAATATTGAGATTTCTAGGAAACTAACTAGGATACAAGCATGACATAACATCCAAAAGAAGATTCAAGTTCATTCGTTCTACCATATCCTCCCGAAGATAGGTGGCGAACGTCTCTGCGCTAATTCGCAGGACTCTACTAGACATTGGTTCTATACACCATCACTAGTCTATATCTAGGCTCTGATACTAAGCTGTCACAACCCAATTTTTAGGATCATGATGGAACCTACTAAACAACCAGTAAGAGAACCAACCCTGTAGCTCAAAGCTGAAGCATAAGGATAATATGCGAAGAATGGTACGCACCATTGTAATAAATGATATGTATAAAATAAAGTAAGTGAGATGAGAGAAAAGACACAACAAAACTGAATCAACAAACCTTCCTATCATAATGTAAAGTAGACCAAAACTAACCACACTGTAAGATTTTACACTCCTATGGTGCTCTCCAACTAGTGATGGATGACATTCTTCAAGGATGTCTCCTATTGCTAATTCTAGGACACATCACCTGATCACACTATCTACACATAGACTGAACAAGAAAGGCTCATCCCAAAAGTAGCATTTGACATCATAGAGGAACTTACATCTGGCATGCCAATTGAGGCCATCTGGGATAATATTGTTGGCTACATAATTTGCATAGTATGTATACTATGGGGAAATATTAGACCCCACAGCCAAAACTCTCTCATCAGGGAAGGCATCCCTAATTTCTGCATCTACCTTGTCTTTCCCATCTACTTCCAGTCTTGAAAGATGGCAGCCACTTGGTTTTCATACCTCTTTCTATCTATCACCTCAAAACCAAACTCTTGCAATAGAAGTATCCAGTGGATTTGCCAAGGTTTAGCGTCCCACTTAGCCATGAGGTATCTTAGAGCAGCATGGTTAGTGTGCACAATTACCTTTGTTCCCAATAGGTATGATCGAAAATTTTCAAATGCATACACCACAACCAGCAGCTCTTGATCAGTAACAATGTAGTTCTTTTAGGCCTCATTTAGAACCTCACTGGCATAATATATAGTATGAAAAATCTTCTCCCGTTTCTTCCCAAGTACAGCTCCCAACGCTACATCGTTATTATCACACATCAATTCAAAAAGGCATGCCCAATTAGGTGCCACCATGATGGTGTTATGATCAACCGTTACTTGAGCCCCTTAAAGGATTCTAGGCATGCTTTTTTGAATACAAACATTAACTCTTTCTCAAGGAGCTTGAATAGAGGACATGTAATTTTTGAGAAGTTTTCAATGAACCTCCAATAAAAGCCGGCATGGCCCAAGAAGCTTCACACTTCTTTGATAGAAATTGATAGCAGTAGCTTTTCAATCACCTCCACCATTGATCTATCCAACCTTATACCTTTTTATGAAACTTTGTGGCCCAAAACACTGCCCTCTCTGACCATAAGTGACATTTCTCCCAGTTTAGTACAAGATTTACTTTAATGCATCTTTGTAGGGCATTACCCAAATAAGTTAGAAATCCTTAAAGGTGTCTCCCACCACAGAAAAGTCATCCATGAAAATCCCAATGGTATCCTCCACCATGTCGTAGAAAATGGAAATCATGCACCTTAGGAATATAACGGGAGCATTGTACAATCCAAAGGGCATACATTTAAAAGAAAAAGTGCCATAGGGACATGTGGATGTTGTCTTCTCTTGATCATTGGGTGCTATAGTTGTCTGGTTATAACCAGGATACCCATCTAAACAATAGTACTAGCCCCGTCCAGCTAAATGATCTAACATTTGATCCATGAATGGCATAGGAAAGCGGTCTCGTAGAGTAGCAACATTTAACTATCGATAATCCACATATCCTCTACCCATTCACAGGTCATTGTGGGACCAACTAATTATTTTCATTCATCACCACTTTCATTCCACCCTTTTTAGGTATGCATTAAACTGGACTTACTCATTTGCTGTTTGCAATTGGGTACACTACCCCTGTATCCAACCATTTGATAATCTTCCTTTTGACTATTTCTTTCTTTGGTGTATTCAGCCATCTCTGGTGCTCTTGGATGGGCACAATATTGACCTCTAACTCTATATGGTGCAAGAAAATGCCTAGTAGGATACTGATAATATCATCCATTGTCCATCCAATCACTTTTTTGAACTTTATCAAGATGTGTACTAGGGCATTGACCTATTGTTCTACTAACTGGGCTGAGATGATAATTGAAAAGGTATTGTTATCTCCCCAAAAGGCATACTATAAATAGTCTCGAAGTGTTTTAAGCTCCAAGGTTGGAGGTTCCGCAATAGATGATTTTGCTGGCGGAGATGGTCTATTCTGTGTACCAGCCCTGTCTAACTAAACGATCTAACATTTGATCCATGAATGGCATAGGAAAGTGGTCTCATAGAGTAACAACATTCAACTTTTGATAATCCATCATATCCTCTACCCAGTCATAGGTCACTGTGGGACCAACTAATTATTTCCATTCATCACCACTTTCATTCCACCCTTTTTAGGTATACATTGAACTGGACTTACTCATTTGTTGTTTGCAGTTGAGTACACTACCCTTACATCTAACCATTTGATAATCTCCCTTTTTATCACTTCTTGAATTGATGGATTCAGTTGTCTCTGGTGCTCTTTTATAGGCATACTATTGACCTCTAACTCTATACGGTGCAGGAAAATACCTAGTAAGATACCGATCATATCATCCATTGTCCATCCAATTACTTTCCTGAACTTCATCAAGATGTGTACAGGGCTGTAAATGATCCCATAGTGCTTTAAGCTCCAAGGTTAGAGGTTCCTCAATAGATGATTTTGCTGGCGGGGATGGTCTATTCTGCAGGTCAGGTTAAGTTTTCTGGGCTCATAAGAGTAGGCCCCTACCCCAACTCATGCATTTATAGTTTCTGGATATTCCTCCATGCTTTTATCATCATAATTCATCACTACTACTGCCAATGGATCAATAAACAGTTTTATATCAACCATGGGATCTGTGGGCTTATCCCAATCTACTTCAATAAAGGAAACCGTACTCATGTCCCATGGTTACTTTATGGATTTGCATATATTAAATTTCACTTCTTCAGTATTTAATCGAAATTTCATCTCACCTTTCTCAACATCCACAAAGCTCTTCCAGTTTCTAGAAATAGTCTACCCAAGATGATGGGTACATCGAAATCAACATCACAATCAAGGATAACAAAGTCTGCTAGAAAGATGAGATTATCCACTTTAACCAGGAACAAGATTCATGTTGGTCTCTTAATTGATCTGTTTTCCATTAATAGCCACATGGTAGTTGGTTTGGGAGCTCCTAAGCCTAGCTTCTTGTAGATGGATAAGGCCATCAAGTTGATGCTTGCTCCTAGGTCACACAGCGTTCGAGCAAAATAAAAGGTTCTAATAGTGCATGGGATAGTGAATGCTCCTGGATCTTTCTTCTTTTACGCCAAAGATCGAGAGGATATATCCCCACAATGATGGATGCTATTTTTGGGCCCAAAGGTGATCGTTCTTTTCGTGGTGACTAGCTCTTTCATGAATTAAGCATAGTCGGGTATCTGTTCCAGCGCTTCCACCAGTGGGACATTTACTGAGAATTCCTTCAACATGGACATAAACTTCTGAAAGTGGCCATCTTTAATTTTTTTTCTAATTATTTGAGGGAAGAGTGGTGGAGGTTGAGGTATTTCAGTTATTTTTGCTGGATCTGCCTTCCTCATGTCAGGTACCGAGCTCTTCGCTTCATGGGGTCCATTTTCCTTTTCATTACCCAAACCTGCTTGTGTGTTTAGAGATTTTGGTATCCTCACTTTTTCTCTTATTGGTACGGGATCTGCTAATAATTTACCGCTAAGTGTCATGATGGCCATACAATGGTTGTGCCTCTTAGAAGTGAATGCCTGGGTACTTGTATCTTGATGTCTCAATGAGGTGGAAATCTAACCCATCTAAAATTCTAACTGCTTTATCGACACCGAATGTGATTCAACCATTTAGTCAATAGTTGAAATTTTCATGTTTATAGCATCAAATTTTTTACCGAACATATCAAATTTCTGTAGTACCTTGGATAATATTTCTTCCACTCTTGGCGTACCAATTGTTTCCTCTTGCTGTCTTGGCTGACAATAACCCCAGTCTTTGTCTTTTAAAAAATTTCATTATGCCTCCAATTATTAGGTGCTCTGTTACTATAGTCATCTCTCCCTTCAAAATTCCTTCTACCATGGTTCCAACCTTGGGTTCCCTGATGAAAGACCC
>JBDJHY010860627.1:1694-14994 GCA_039654485.1 Withania somnifera | reverse complement strand
ACTGTCAGAATTTAATTTCGAGCTCGTCTTCAAGGAAAGTTGACCTTAGTCAACGAGTACTTAATTTTTGACTCTAAAACAGGGGATTTGAGATATTTCTTGACCGAGTCGCCAGGATCCGAATTGTTGGTCCTAGCAAGTCATAAATGACTTGGGGCAACTACCGAAATACTCTAGAATGTAAAATATCACATATTTATTATAAGTGACCATGAGGGTCATTACAGATACTTTATTCTTTATTTGTGAGAATATCTTCAGACGTTAGGTAGGCAATGAATTACTAGATGTTAGACTTGGATTATATGGAAAACAATTGTAGTAGTTAGCCATCATTGGGTTAGGCTTTCAAGGTTTGTTACCTTTGACCATGTCAACTTCTTAGTTATGCTTCGGTGTTCCATTGCAACTATGTATTATACTATGTGTTTGTTTTAAATTTACTCTGTAACATAGATGGTGAGATTATTAGGAATGTCTGTGATTCCTGTTAATCCACTAGATGGTTCTAGATTTCTTTAGTATTTTTGTTTGTGCAGCGCCGACAAGACTTGTTTGCTATATTTTTTGTGGTTGAGCATAACATTACCAAGAAAACTAGTTTTATGTATTGATTTCTATTCTTTAGGTCTGGGAGCATATTTTCATTGATTTCAAAACCTTTTATATCCTTGTGGGCCCATTTTCCGTATTATGAGATTAAAATGGGTATTAAAATAATAATTTTACCAGTTTTTGTTGATTAAAGAGATACAAAGATATAGCTGTTGTTTTGATATATTACTATACTAAACGATGCCCGAGAATAAGACATTAATGATTTATATTTGTTTTAAACTCACGAAGCTCAAGAATGATATTTAATTACTGTGATTGTATCATGACCCAAATTTCAGATCATAGTGGTGTCTACAACTCTACCATAGACAAGCCTATCCCTACAGTACAGAGCTACTCGCAATGGGTCAAATAATTCATAATCAAATAGAAAAGAAAAATTACATAGACGATAATATACAACAACGTAAAAATAAAGAATATATACGACCCAAATAAAAAAACTTGGTGTCAATGACGTACAGAGATGCTAAAGACAAAGTATCTGAAAGAGAAATACATACAAGTACAACTACTATGGAATAGTACTATACAAGACCTGCCATGAAAAAAATAAAACGTTCCAGAACATAAAGGAATCCACGATTATCTTGAAAATCAAAGCTCACAATAGTCTCCACAGATAAAATAATTTACCCAGTATGATCATATTTCCTCCGATAACCCCTATCGGTATCTGCATGCTGAAACAGTACAAAAGTGCAGTATGAGTACCAAACAGGGGTTTCCAATAGGTATCATAGGACGAGCAGGCTAAAATCAAAATACAAGTAATGAAATGGCGAGCAAAGTAAAACATGTCAATAATTATAGGTAAGCAATATAAAACAGACTGCTAGATAAGGAATAGGTAATAAGAGCAGATGATATCTACTACTAATAGAAAGGAAACTCTGTAACTAACTAGGTAGACTAACTATGGATGTCGTACTGAAAAAATCAACTATATCGTAGGACCAAAAATGGCTATATAGAATGTACTTAATCTCCAGCTGAGCATACTATAGCCAATACGACAGTCGATGGTAATCCAGAGTAATAAGGCGTAACGTGAATATAAATAAAGTAAGGAATAACTAAAAACCCAATTTCCCCTTATAAGACCACTGAGTACAAACAAAAGGGACACACAAAAACCTATCTGACGCCCCAGCCCATCGGAAGGCACAAACAACACAAAAGAACTCACTGTGACTCCTCCTTTAGCTTGAAAAGTAAAAATAATACAAGTATAATGAATGCATAGGGATGCTAAAAAGTAAATCAAAATGTAGCCATCTTGTACCAGAAAGCCACGCATCAGTGCCAAAAATAGGGTCCGCGCCCCGGAGGTCCACTCCTCCTAATGAACAGTAGGGTTCGTGCCCTGGGAGACACTACCTCAATATCAGTAATATGGACACGCCTAGGTGGTCCGCGCCTTAATATCAATAGTACGAGCTCCACTCAGGAGGTCTGTACCTCAATATCAGTAGTATGGGCCCTGCACAGGAGGTATGCACCTGCGCCTCAATATCAATAGTATGGGCCCCACCATGAAGGTTTACGTTCGCACCTTAATATATATAATGGGGTCATGCCTCAATATCAATAGTGTGGGCCCCACCTAGGAGGTCTTCGCCTCAACATCAATAGCAGGATTCGCACCCTGGGAGGTCCTGCCTTAGTACCAACAATGCCCAAGATATAGTTCCATGAAAATTAAAGGTTTATTTAGTTAATATTCAGGAAATAACGCCATACCACTAGGTGGTCGTGGAATAAGTGTACATATAAGTAAGAAACCCCCCATTTAGTTATTAAGCTAGAAACTTCCAATTTTAGTTAAGTCTATTAATACCTTTTTCCAATAGCTCTGGGTTGTGCTCGTTCTTGATCTACATTGCTAAATATCTAATATGCATGATCGCGGAAAAAAAATAATAATAAAGGAGAAAATAAAAGACTTGGATTGACCAAAGTCTACAGTCTAAGAACTTAAATCACTCACTAGTTAGAAAATGGCTCAATGCAGCCAAATAGGGTCCAAGACTACCTGCGGCAGGGCTTGGATGAGGACGTGTAATCCAACACCCTCTATGTCCCTCCATGGGACCCCTAAAATTAGATAAACAGGAGATAAATTATAAAAATAGGGCTTCTAACCTAACAATCATCCCACATGACTAGCCACACTACAAAAGTATTTTACAATAACCTAATCTAAAGAAAAGTAAACCGAAAGTACCTGGCCCCAACGAAAACCTCAAAGTGCATGCTAAAATTCCTAAAGCGCCGCAGTAATATCCTGAACAACTCAAAAATAGAAAAATAGAGGTCTAGGGGTTAAAACAAGATGAATGACACTTATATTGTATGAAGCGACTTGGTTCACATCCGAGACTAAAATCGAGCTCGTGGGCCTCACAGTTTAGAAAAATATTTTAAAGGTACCGCCTGTAGATCCCAACTCAAGGAACACATGGTACAAAATTGAGCTAAAAATGATAAAGGAATGAGCAAAAATCAAGTTCACAAAGTCTAGAAATTAAACATTTATCACCTACTAAAAAGTGGCAGAAATCAAGGGAAATTACCTGGATATACACAAGAATAAGTGATCACAATGCTTCATAAGAACCCCCTTCCCCCTCCTATACTCCCTCAAGTGAGAGATGCAAAAACATAATCTGTAGCTCTTAATAATGGAAGAATTGTAAGTGGGAAATAAAAGAATTGAAGGAGGAATCCAATACTTAAAACAACTGTATGGTTGTAGAGGAGAGCCCATTGGCTGCTAGGGAGACTCTTGCTGGGGCGAAGAAAGGCCCTCTAGGGCATCCTTGTCCATCCATATCAGGGTCGCTGGAGTAGAGGGAAGGGCGCTGGGGTGACTCATGTTATGGAAGAAACATGGGCTCAGGGGCGACCCCTAGCCCCAAGACAATCATCGCTACGGCGGACCCTTTTCGTTGGGCGACATCTCCAGTGGGACCAAACCCCTCGCCAGGGCAATCTATGCCTGCAGTTTCCCACAACTAAAAGGAAAAACTCTAAGGGGCCTAAAACGAGCATCCCGAGCCCAAATTCAACAAAATAAATATGCTACTAGTGTGAAAATGACATTCCCAATCTAATGGAATCATCAAACCGACTATCTGAGGTAGTTTGAAAGAAAATACCCCTTGAACAAAAAAGATCTAAATTCTCAATTTTCCATAACTACAATCAAAACGAGCCAGGACACCTTTGAAAGCAAATCAATGACTTAACTTGCCCAAAATTATTGTTTCAAAGTTGATAGAAGTGCCAGAATTTCTGATATGATTGTCCGATCACCAAAAGACAACCCATGCTCCAAAATGAATTTTAACTAAAATGAATTTCCATAAAAATGGCTCAAACTCAAAACAAAAACCCTGGGACACAAACTAAAGGTCCAACTAGACCAAAGTATGTGTTTTGGATTTAAAGGAACTTTCAGAATTTGATTCCAAGCATGTTTACTAAGAATTCACTCTCCAGTTCCACCATTTAAAGGTTAAGCCTTCAAAATAAGGTAAACTGAGATAATAGGATATAGAACTGCTAGGGAACCAAACTAATCGTCCGAACAAGTGATAAATGACTTGGGATATTTAACAAAAAGATCTAATCACTAAAGAAACTAAAAGTCAAGTAAATGACCAAATGGGTCATTAGAACATCCACCAATAAATAGGACTTTATTCCTTGAAAGTCTAAAAAGGAGTGGTACTTGAAGGCTCAAACACATGTGGATACTTGGCCCGTATATCATGCTCTGTCTCCCAAGTAGCCTCCTTGATTGGTCAATGCGCCTAATGAACCTTCATGACTTGAATAACTCTGGATTTGAGTGGCCTGATATCCCTGTCTATAAGGGCCTCATCCTCAATATAAGTCAACCTATCATCTATACGCACCAATTCTCGGCAAAGCACATGGGATGGTTAGGCACATATTAGGGAAGCATAATAAATGAAATACTGGATGAACTTTAGCTAACTCTGGAGGAAAGAAAAACCTATAGGTAACATCTCCAACCCTTTATGATCTCATAAGGCCCAATAAACCGATGATAAGAATACCCCACCTCCCAAACTTCATAAAGCATTTCATAGGCGATATCCAGAGGAAAACTGTATCACAAATACTAAACTCTAGGGGATGAAGTCTATGATCCGTATAGGTCTTATGCCTGCTCTGTGCTTTTCGAAGCCTATCCTAAATGACTCTAACTCAGTCCATATTGTCATGAAGCCAATCAGAACTCTGGCATCAAACCTCTTATCCACAAAACCATCTAATAAAAAATCTGCAATGCCTACCATAAAAAGCCTCAAAAGACGTTATCTGAATGCTAGAATGATAACTATTATTACACAAAAACTCTTCTAAGGCCAAATATCTATCCCATCTACCACCAAAACAAAAATCACATGCCAACAACATCTATTAAAGTACCTAAATAGTTGTCTAGGATGGCCTGTTGGTCTGAGTGTGAAATGTTATACTGAAGACAACCTCAATACCCATCTCTTTATAAACCAACCTCCAAAACCGTGAGGTAAACTATATGCCTCAATTATATATAATGGAAATTAGCACCACATGAAGCCTAATAAACTTATGAAATTATGACTCATCTAGCCTCTCTGCACCCCAAGATGAGTGTGTCGTCTGGAAATGAGATGACTTTGTTAATCGATCTACGATAACCCAAATGCAATCATTCCCCCTAGATGTATGGAAAAGGCATGCAACAAAGTCCATAGTAATTTGCACTTCCACTCAGGAATAGGGAGCCTTGAATCTCACCACCCAGTCTCTGATGCTCAAACTTTACCTACTTATAGTTCAAACACCGAGACACAAAGGACGCTATGGATCTACTTATAACCCCCACAAGAAATACTACCTTAAATCGCGGTATATCCTCGTGATACTCGGATGAATAGAATATTTTGAGCAGTGAGCCTTATGCAATAGAGTATGAATTAAGTCACCAGCTCTTAAAACTTCTAGGTGTCTATGAACCCATGACATATCATTAGAATCTATTATGGCCCAATTGAAATCACCCCACAGATCCCTCTGTCATCTAAACCAAATGGGGATCCTCGTACTGGCACTGCCAAATCTGATCAAACAAGAATGACCTAGACTCTGCAGAAATATCCAATCTAACCAACATATTGGCCAAGGGCTAAATTTGCCAAGCCAACGACCTATGAGAAAGAGAAATGAAAGCTAAGCTACCCATACTCACCACCTTCCAATTCAAGGCAACTACAACCACATTATCCTTTCCCGAATGATAAAGAATACTCAAGTTATAGTCCTTTAGGATAAAGGAGCTTAATCCACCTTCGCTGCCTCAAGTTAAGCTCCCTCTGACTCAGGATATACTGAAAACTATGATGATTGGTATAAATATTACCACGAATGCCATAAGATAGTGACTCCATATCTTAAGAGCAAATACCACCGCTACTAACTCCAAGTAGTGGGTGAGGTAGTTGTGCTAGTGATCCTTTAGCTGCCTCGATGCATAAGTTATAACATGAATCTGGCGCATCAACACATAATATAACCTAATACCCGAAGCATCACAATATACTGTATAGGATGGCCCTCAAATGGAAAGGCAAGAACTAGGTTGGTAGTCTGTAACTCCTTTAGCCTCAAAAAGCTAGACTTGGACTCAGCCAACCATTGGAATAACACAAACTAATGATAATACCCAGCTAGCCTAAGGAAACTATGAATGTCTATGATAGTAGTAGGTTGAGGCCTATCACATACCATGACCACTTTGTGCGGATCAGCACTAATAGTAGCACCTAATACCACGTGGCCTTAAAAGGAAACAAATCAAGTAAAAACTCATACTTTGAGAACTTGGTGTAAAGCTACTCAGTCCTTAAGGTGTATAACACTACCTTTAGGTGCTCCTTGTGCTCTACTCAATTTCGTAAGTAAATTAATATGTCATCAATGAACACGATCATAAAAGAGTCTAAATAAGGCCTGGATATGCAAGTCATCAAAGCCATAAAGGTTGCAGGGGAATTAGTCATCCCAAAAGACATCACAAAAAACTCATAGTGTCCATATCTTCTTCGGAATGTTATCTTCGGGACATCCTTAACTCGAACACTCAACTAGTGGTAGAAAGATCAAATCAATCTTAGAGAACACTGTAGCACCCTGTAACTGGTCAAATAAGTCTTTAATACTCGAAAAGGGATCCTTATCTTAACTCTCCTTATTCAGAATCCTATAATCAATACACATATATAGAGACCCCCCCATTTTCTTCATAAGCAACACTAGACAACCCATGGTGACACGCTAGGATGGATAAAAGCTCTATTAAGAAAATCCTACAACTGAACACTCAACTCTCGAAGCTTTGTTGGGTCCACAGGGTAAGGGGCAATGGAAATGGGCCTGGTGCTTGGCTCAACCTTAATAGAAAAAACAATATCACCCTCGGGTGGGAGGCTGGGTAAATAAGCAACGAAAACTTCCCTAAACTCGCCAACTATCGACATAGACTCATGGGTGGGAGAATCAACACTAACATCTATAAAATAGGCTAGTTAAACATGACAACCTCGGGTAATGAGCCTATGGGTATGACAATAAGAAGTGACCTGAATGAAAAAATAAATAGTGGGACTGTGAACACTACTGGGAGTACATTGGGCACATATAAGGTTACAATCTTGGAATAACAATCTAGGATCGTGCGATAAGGGTATAACCAGTCGATGAATAAAATCACATCGATATCCAATATATCTAACTCATTCAAATTAGCCCAACTATCATGACCTTGAATAGTCACAAGTCACGACCTATATACCCAATCCACCACTAAGGCTGTGTCCACAAGGGTAGATACACTTAAGGGGATAGGTAATAACTCTTTAGAAAGACCTAATCGAGTGGAAAAATAAACAAATGGATAAGATAAGGTGGATCTAAGATCAAATAAAGTCAAGGATAATTGCCATAAATAGGAAAAATACCGGTGACAAATGCATCTGAGGCCTCAACCTAGGCCCTATATGGAATAACATAAAGCTGACAACGACCTCCACCCTATTGTGGCTCAACACCTCTCCCTCGCTCCTCCTCCTATCCTCCACAAGGCGCTGGTGTTCCACCTCTAGCTGGTGGCACTTCCTAAAGTGGCTTGGCAGGCAAAGTTACGGTATGAATAGCCCTGTATAGAGGGACATCTCTTGCAAATGAGCCCTATCTCCACATCCCAAGATTCTCTAAAAAAATCATCTCTGAAAAACCTAGGGATGTCTCTGGCATAGTGACCCACCCCTCTACACTCGTATCAACCACCACTATTTCTAACCTGGTTTTGGGGACTATCAATATGGGCTCATGAGCTTAAACCTGGGCCTTTGATGGGCTTGCTACCCAAATCCCTGTTAGAAGCCTAAAATGAAGCTTAGTACTATTGGCTGGTCTGGCCTCCTTTAACAAAATCATGGCCTTCGGATCTAGACCCTAAAAACTACCCTTGTGGCATTTTCTCTTTTATCTGCCTCTTTGGGCCTGGCGAGCTAAAGCCTCCATGCAGCGGGCATGATAAGAAATATCCAAGAAGGACCTATACAATACTAACATCCACTCGACCTAACCTTGTAGGTCTAACCTCAATCCATACGCAAAGCAGAGAATTCGCTCCTTCTTAGTAGGCATTAAATCTCCAGCATGCCTAGAAAGCTCTATAAAATAGGCCTCATACTAAAACCAATCATAGAACACTGGTGTAAGCCTACAAACTTAGCTTGTAATGCGTCTCGTGTGCTCCTAGGCACATACTAAGCCGTGAAGGCCTTTTAAAACTACACCCAACTCAATGGCGATGAACTCGGTAGCCTACGGTCCAGAACACTCGCCCCCAATGACTAGAGGCACCCTCAAACAAATCAAAAGTGAAGTCATCCACATGTGTCTCAAATAACTCCAAAGTCCTTAGACTCTCCTCACACAACGACTAAATCATGGGGATCCTTCCACTGTGCTCCTAAGAACCTAGTAGGGGATATACATACAAAATAGTCTCACATATTTTGTACCTCAGAAGCTGGAATAGTAGGAGTCGGTGCTATTATAGATGCAGTAATAGTCTGAGCTAGCATGGTCGGTGGCGCTGGAGGTACTAACAGTGTTATAGATACAAGGGGAGGTGGTTCACCCTATGTAGCTCCCTGAGCAGATAACTATAGTCCATCTTTTGATGTCCTATTGAGCATCTATGGCATCTTTCATGAAGAGTCTCTGAATGTAGCATGCGGTGTGAATAGTTATAGGGGTGTAGGATCTGTCTGAAGATGTGTAGTGGCTGGAGTCATAACAATCGACTGAGCATCAACCCTACCATCTCCTGACTAGTTGGGGAGAGTCTTGATCTATAGAAAAATCATGGGTATGCACAATTTGCGAAAGAGTGAATCTAAGGTTAGTTTTTCAAAAATAGTACGAGTGTTTATACATAACAAGAATCAAAAGATGAAAGCTTTTTTAAGGAATCTCATAGCCTCGATTGAATGTAGACGTCAACATATCAATCCGTAGGACTCTACTAGGTTCTTTCTCTAATGCAAAGGAGACCGGTGAACCTATGTCTGATACCACTCTATCACAACCCGAATTTCAGATCATGATGGTGTCTACACCTCGCCTATAGAGAAGCCTATCCCTATAGCATGGAACTACTTACTATGGTATATAATTCTCACAATCAACAAGAACTAAACAATAACATAACTGATGATATATAACAACATAAGTAGAATGAATCTATTGTATCCAAATCCCCAAACCTGGTGTCAGTGGCATACAGAGCTTCCAAATGGAGTATCTAAAAGATAAATATATACAAGTACCACTACTATGGAATAGTACTACACAAGGTGTTCCACGAAGAAAAATAAAACAAGACATAGCAGATAGGAAGCCATGACAACTCAAATGTCAAAGCTCACCGTGGTCTCTGCAGATCACCAAATCTACCCACCACGATCACGTAGCCTTCGATAATACCTAACAGTATCTACACCATAAAATGGTATAGAGTACAACATGAGTACCAAATATGGATTACTAGTAGGCATCATAGAACGACCAGGAAAAAATAAAATACAAGGAAATGTTGCGGAGAAAGTAAAGCAGGTCAATAATTATAAGTAAGCAATATAAAATAGACTCCTAGACACGAAAATAGGTGATAAGAGTAGATTTTATCTACTAGTAATAGAAAGGAAGTGCCCAAACTAAATTGGTAGAATAACCACAGATGTTGTACTGAAAAATTCAACTATCTCATAGGACCGGAAAGTGTTATATAAAATGTACATGATCTCCATCCGAGCGTATGATTAACAATTTGATAGCTGATGGTAACCATTAGTAAATATAAATAAAGTAAGGAACAACTATTAGCCCAAATGGCCTCTCATAAGACCACATAGTACAAACAAAAAGAACACATAAAAACCTACCCGACTCCCTATCCCATCGATAGGAAAAAAAACACAACAAAACTCACTGTGACTCCTTTGTTATGCTTAGAAAGTAAAAACAACACGACTAGAATGAATGCACCAGGGTACTGAAAACTGAATCAGAATATAGCCATCTCGTACCAGGAGGTCGTGTATCAGTACAAATAGTGGGGTACGTACCTTGGAGGTCTATGCCTCCTATTCAACAGCAAGGTCTGCACACTGGGAGCCCCTGCCTCAATATAAGCATTATGGGACCCTCCCAGGAGGCTTGCACCTCAGTATCAACAGATTAAGGCCGTTCTAGGAGGTCTGTGCCTCAATATCAATAGTATGGGGCCCGTCTAGGAGGTCCCCTCCTCAATATTAATATTGGGGCCACATGATGGAGGTATACTCCTCGATATCAATAGTGGGGGTCATTCCTTGTAGGTCCACGCTAAATTATCAACAGTGGAGGTTGTTCCCTAGAGGTTCGTGCCTTAATATCAATAGTGTGGACACCGTCCAAGAGGTCCATGCCTCAATATCAATAGAAGGGTTAGTGCCCTGGGAGGCTCTGCCTCAGTGCAAAAAATCACATAGATATAGTTCTGTGACACTAAAGCTTTATTCTTGTTATATTATGAAAATAAAACCATAACACTAGGTGGTCATGCCATAAGTAAACATATAAGTAAGAAAAACCCACTTTTTAGTTAATAAGCCAGAAAACTTCCAGGTTTAGCTAGGACAGTTAATAGTTTTTTACCAAAGGCCCGGCGGGCACCCATGCTTCATCTACAAAACTAAATATCTAATATGCATGATTGCAAAGAAATAATAATACAAGAGCAAACAACATACTAGGATCACGCAATGGCCCCCGTCTAAGAACTCAAATCACTCACTAGTCAAATAATGGCTCAACGCAGCCAAATAGGGTCCAAGCCCGCCCTCGGCAGGGTAAGGAAAACTACATAGATCCCAACTCCCTCTACATCCCACCTGGGACCCCCTAAAGTAGGTAAAGAGGAGATAAATTATTAACAGGGCCTCTAGCCTAATAACCATCCCATACGACTAGCCATACCACACAAGTATTCTATAATAACCCCGTCTAAAGAAAAGTAAACGTAGCCTACCTGGGCATTGAAGAAAACCACAAAGTATTGCACTAAAATCCCTAAAACACCATAAAATGTCCAGAACATCTCGATACTAGAAAAATAGAGGCCCAGGGGTTAAAATAAGAAAAATAATACCCATTTTGCATGAAACGACTTGGTTCGTTTCGAGACTAAAGACGGACTCGTGGGCCTCACAGTATAAAAAAATATTTCAAATATACTGGTTTGTGGAGACCATCTCAAGGAACACATGGTATAAAATTTAGAGAAAATTTACAAAGGAATAAGGAGAAATCGAGTTCACAAAGTATAGACATTAAACTTCTTAATTACCTTCTAAAATGTGGCAGAAATCAACAGAATTGTGCGGTGAGACATAAGAATAAGTGATCATAATTCTCTACAATCATCCCACACTCCCTCCACTCAGAAATGGAAAAACACTACTTGGAGCTCTCAATGATGGAAGAATTGTAGGTGGAAAATGAAAAAAATGAAGGAGGAAATCAAAACTTAAAACTGCTGCATGACCACATGGGTAAGCCCATTGGCCGCTGGGGAGAAGTAATGCCCATTAGGGTGGCCTTATCCTTCAACTCTTAGGGTTGATGGGCTGAAGGGAAGGGCACTGGGGTAACTTATGCCGGGATGGAAAAAAGGTGCAGGAGTGATCCCTGGCCCCCAAGGCTAGCATAGCTATGGATGACCCCTTGCCTGCTGGGAAAGATACATAGGTGTAATCCCTTTGTTAATGGGGAGACATCACCAAAGCAAGCAAACCCCTAACCAGGGAGATTGGTGTCTGCAACTTCCTACAACTAAATAGTAAAACTCTGAGGGGCTCATTGTGATTTTTCTCTGTCATGAGAGTTCCTTTTGAGTTATTATTGATGTTGTTATCTTTTTCTACCCTAGTAATTAATCTCTTAGTAGTGGATCGTGTTGTTTGATCCTATTGGGTAGTTGTTGAGGAGCTTGATTTATGGGTAGTGATATTATTGATAAATGGGTTGACCATTGATATTATGGGCATAGTCGGGATACCTTATAATTTTTGCAATCCTAGCTATTACATCTGATTTGTGACTTGAGTTTTTCGTAGTATGATTCGATTGCATAATGGGATTCTTTAGCCATGTACCTATTAGGACTTATATAGTATTTTTGGTCTTGAAGAGTATTTCTGTGAGATTGTTTGGATTGATTAACTTTTTCCTGTGATATAGATGATTCTTTATCTATTGTTTTTTGGTTTTTGTTCAGTGTAGTGGTATTACCTGACCTATCTCCTTGTGTGAGAGTTTGTTTTGTAGGTTATTGATATTGATTTGGTCATTTAGGATTATAATCATACCTTTTTGTCATTAGGTGTTTATTGAGTTGAAGATATTTGAGGTTTACTTGGATCTATTGAGTGGCTACCTGGATTTATGGAAAATTTGTTTCTTGTTATTCCCCGAATTGATTCTCTAGTAGTTGATTAAGGGTATTGATCCTAGTGTTGGATTCCTTTATATGTTGATGTTTTAATGGGTTGAATCATCTATCATATTGTTAAAAGTGATTTGGTTGTCAGTTCAGGTTTGTTTGTTCGGTTTTCTTGAGTATGGATTAGTATATCGAGTTTGTTCTTGAGTAATGTTTGGATATTGAGCGAAGACCTTCTTCATGACTTGTTTTGGTTTATTTGAGTAGTGTACTGGAAGTGTGGTTAGTGTTTTTAGGTTTTAGTGTGTCATGGTTGGATTGTCTTTTTACATTAAGGTTCATGACTTAGATTACTTGGTATCTTGGTTTGGATGGCATATCGGGGTGTATTATTTTGCTGCAAGTATCTTTATTTTGTCCTTTTGATGTATTTTCAGGACTCCACGGATTTGATAAAAGTGGGGTAATTCAATTATGGCTTGAGCTGCATTGTGTTATTTCTTTGACATGGATATTGGCCCACCTTGTTTGGGATTGCTATTTGTGGCAACTTGATGTGAGGTGAGTGAGTTAATATCGACATCTTTTTGGTTTTCAATTTCTCTTTTG
>JBDJHY010860517.1:0-14994 GCA_039654485.1 Withania somnifera | reverse complement strand
AAAATACCTATTATACTAACACACTCCAATATTGATTATCTATTTCCTTCTCAGTTCAACTCTTAATATTTCCATATAAACACCTAAATATCACTCTTCACACTTGGAAATTCAAGAATACTAAATTGGGTACATATTGTTTTTTAACTTATAATCTCATGTAATAGCATACCACCTCATTAAAACTTCATGGATACATGATTCTATCTACTTATTCTAGTCAACCACTATTCCAACTTTATTCAGTGCTACCCATAAAATTTCCAGCTTCCAACTCTGGGGTCATTCTACTACTTATGGTCAAAAGAACACCAAGTCTCACTGAAGTTTAGGGTAATAACACTACTCAAACATTATAAGTCTAACTTCCTTCTTAAAGGTTTTATATGTAATAAGGTTTAGAGAAGGATCTGAGCATGCATTTTACTCTGATTCAACAACACAATTCATAAATAAGGATATAAGCTTCTGATTCAAGAGGCCTAAATGCACTAGAGAGCTTCTCTCAAGCCCTTGTGCAACCAATGGGATTCATATTGGCTCTATATAAGAGAACTACATATATAAGAATCTAAACATCACTGCTTCTAGATGGCAGAACTTAAGCAATGCTCAAATATGCAAAAGTTTCTTAGGGACCTCCGCTACTCCAGGAATTAGAGTATGAAAGAATGGGAAACTTTCCTTAAGTGTCCATAATCACTTATTTATAGAAGTTGGTCCGTTAATACAATACAAAATGTCCTACAGACACGGCTTTATAGACACCTTAGGACACTTGAAATATGTGCTCTGATACTAGGCTTTTCATGACCTGAGTCTACACCATGGATATACATGATGCCTAAAACCATAAGTGTACCTCAATTAACCTGGCTATAAAACCTAAACCGAAAAGTAATGCAAAAGTTGATAAATAGGAAAAACTTATATATCATGAATGAATACTAAAATATTATTGTGACTAGAAAAATATATTATTTTAAAATTGATTACAACTTTTTGACTCATTGTCTATGAATCCTCTACTATACTGATAAGTTGTTGGGACAATCCCCCTAGCTACTCTAAATAACTATAAGGAACTAAAACAAACTGAGAACTTTGAATATCTTGCCCTCAAATATTAAGGACTTACTAACTTCTAACTAGAATCTGATGGAACTTACTATCCATGAACCTAGAGGAAAACAAGCATATACATTATGAAAATTGTAGGCATAAAGAATGTGTCAGTACTTGAATGTACTAGTATGTGAGATATGCAAAAACTCTCAAAACACAAATGAGTGTATATAATATAATGGATATGTATTTTTGTATAAGATTATTTAAATATGTATGAGCTGATACTATTAATATGAATGTACTACTAAGTTGTGAACTGGAACATGTCTGAACTATAAGACTAAGAAATCATAAATGCTTTAAATAAATAAAAGCTACTATGAGATGTTCAAAGTTGGTTACATGCATAAAAACTAATAACGGAGAACTAGGAGTTTTTAAGTAAAAGGTGTAAAGTCATATAAAAATCATAATACATTGAAGGTAACTAAACTAGATAATTGGAGAAAAATCATAAACTAAGATAAAATCATAATTTGAGATGCAATGACTCAAATATCATGAGTTAAAACTATAAAGCTAAATGCATAGTCTTTCTAATTTAAATCATATAAATTGAATAACTGAGGAGTAATGCATAATGTCTATGGTCGTGAACCGTAAATTGAACTATAGACTGTAAATTGTAACTAAAAACTGAACATAGCAGGACATGGGTGGGAGATTCTCATAACCTACTCCTTCATGTAAGAAACATGACGTATAAATAATATCCCCACTAAGAGGTATTTCCACACTCAGAAAAAGGTATAGAAACATTATTATATGGATCTACTAAATTGATTAGACTATATAGGCTGTATGAAAACCTATTATGACAATGTAGTTCTAAGATAGGAATGTCAACTTCTACTGGCGAATGACCTGGTTCCCTATCCGTTTGATACTAAATACTATTTCAAAAACTAAAACACTAATGCTCATACAGGCCATGCTAGTAATGAAATATCTAAGATCATACTAGACATGAAAATAGTGAATTAGACTAGGAAAATAATATTTTATCTAAGACTATAGTAGTCATCCTAATATTATAACCTGAGTTGGTGATCAATTTGATCTTGTCATACTGAGTGCTTAATTTAGGATTAAATGCTTCACTTTATCTAAGACTATGATATGAATATCAAAACATACTGAGAAATGCTATACAATAGCCTATAATTTTATCGTTTATGCATAATTTACACAAACAATCAAAATACTGCTTAAGACATGTAAAGCATGTTTAAGAGTGAAAATGAACTGGGTGATAACATTTAGCCATGAGAAAATATAACTAATGAATTGGACCAATATCACAAATATAAATATTTTTAGAGACAATGGAATGAAAACTAAAATCATGCTTAGAAATGGAGATAATCTAAGTACTATGTCATAACCATAGAAATTTATGATAAATCTTGTAGAACATGTCTATGATCCTAAAAATATTACTTGAGACTAAATTTAAATAATTAGATAACTTTAGGTAAGGAAACTAACTCATGAAACTACGGCATTCAACTTCAAAGTTATAATTTGGGCATAGGAGTGGAAGAAAACTCTCATTGAATTCCCAAATACCTAATTACCATATTTTTTGAGTATGTTTTGGGTGGAGACTTATGTTTAATAATTTGATAGAAGAATCCTTGGGAAAATTGTGTGCATGAAAGTCTTTGAGCATTGATCTTGAGAGACCCTTTTATGGAGTTCTTAGAGAAGAGGAGAGTGGAGGAGAAATATTGGGAAGAAAAGTTGAGACTTGATCTTGAAGAGAGGATCAATCCTAGGTTGGCTTTGAGAGAATTTCTTTTTTTTTTTTTCAAATTTAAGTTTTGGAATTAGAATGATCAAAGTGAGAATTTATTATACACTCAACATATTAGTTCCCTTAAAATGAGTCCAAAATAACATAGGTTAGATGTTAGGTGGGTTGGGAAATGACCAAATGGACCTTGATATTATGGATTTGAAGAAAACACTTCCTAGAATTAGGGGTCATGCCAAAAAACTAATCGTGAAGCTCCCAATTGTACCACGCAGAGCCAAATATGGAGGAAATCAATAAGGTCCTCTCGGGGCTCCACGGTGCATACCATAGTAAAATGCTCATAACATTTTACTTTAACCTCTAAGTGAAGTTCAATTTGTTGCATTGGAATTTAGACTGATAGAACTTTAATATTGATAGATCATGGACTCTACAACTCCTCATATTCAAGGAGATATGCTAGTTTGAAGCTTACACATGAATAAACCTATAAGAAAACTTAGCCGGCAAAAATCTTTGATTTTAACTTAGGGTTATGGGTTTCTTAAGACCCTAAATCACCTTAACACTCAATACGCACTTAGTAAAAGTATTTAAAACCTAGGTTCAAGTAAGAATTCATTGGATTTAGGTATAACCATGTATTAGAAGTGTTCAAATATTAGTTTGAGAGCTTGGGGCGTTGTGCAAATTATAAGAACCACGCCTTGCTTTACCACCCTTGGACAAATGCATAGCTGCCTAAATGGCCCATGGTGCTGAAAATGACAACTTCTCCTGAAGGAACCCCTACCTCTTGATGAAGCACCCAAAAACTAACTAGATGGACGGGGCCTCTTGTCTCTCAAATTAAAAACCCCTCGAGTATCAACTCAAATTCTTTCACTGCCTCAACCACATCTTAAAAAGTCCCCCTGAAGGGTTTCTCTAAATAATTCTATATGAATGGGATAAATCAACCCTCTTACAAATGATGAATCCTCTCTTCGTCATAAGGAAGAATTACCAAGGCATAAATAGACAAGGAGTAAAAATTGGTCTTATACTCCGCCGTTGAGATACCCTCATGATTCAAGGGCTCAAATCTATGGTTGTGCTTCTTCCTCACAATAAAAGGGACAAATATAACAATAAATTTCATAGAAAATATGTCCCATGTCACGAGAGGAGATCCTGCACACACAGAGTCCATATAAGTGTGCCTCTACTATCTGGATGGGGAATGCACATAAAGGCTATGTAATTAACACCATGACTTTATATTAACCAACACTCTAAAAAAGCTCACAACATCTGGATAGAACTTCATGGTCATCATCCTCCTATACATCTAGAAACTAGGTTGGGTTCATCTTCTTGAAGTTCTCATACTTGCGCTGCTCATCATTAGTCATAATTGGTCTAGCCACTCTTATGGCTCTAATATTCAGCAAGGGAATACCATCTATCCCCTGTACAACTGGCGCAGACTCATTGCATACTTAAAATACAAAAATAGGCGTTGATGTAGATTTTAAGCCCTAACTCTAGTTTGAGAAGCCTATATAGTACAATTAGCAACCCTACTCTATGCATAGTATCCAAAAGCAATAATACAATAACATACTCTGGTGGGACCTTTCTTGAGTTCACTCCTTAACTAGGACATGTTTATCCCTTATCTCATAGTTTGGGTAAGGGGAGGTTGCTTTAGCAAGTCCCCTAGCCAGTGACGAATCCTTGGATATATCTTTGCATCATCGATAACTTCTACCCCTACCATAGGTAGAAAGTGTTATAATGGTTTTTTCCTCTCTACTAATCACGACTATGGTCCTAGTCATCTATCAAGAGAACAAGCAAGGAATAAATACTTATAGAAATCACAACATAAGAATGGAAGAACAAATAATTTTTTCTTAAAATTCCACATAGAATCCCAAAGATTAGTGATGGATGTCTCCTCACAAATTTGCAAGACTCTACTAGACTTTGTTTATAAATTATGAGACCTACGAACCAAGTGCTCTAATACCAACTCATCATGACTTAAAAAATGGTCATGATGACACCTCTATAAACCAGTATAATAGGTAAGATAAACAAACAATATATGAGAAAATGAAGAAAATATAAAATAAAGTTAATGAGAAGACTGAATGTTTTATAAAAAAATAAATAGAACTCAATATCATCAAATCTACTTCTCAAAACATATTTTCACAATATGCAAGCCTACTATCAAAAAACGTCATAAGAAGGAATATCTCGACAATGTCTAAAGAAAATAAAAACAAAACATAAGATAGAGAGATCCTCAATATTTTCAGAATTTATCAAGTAGCTACCTCAAAGGAACTCGAATTCAAGCCTCAAACTTTACCAATGGACAATAATCAAGATGTACTAGGTCAAAACCTGAAATAAAAAATGCAAAATAAAAAGCATGGGTATAAAAATGATACTCAACAGTATCCCTGGCTAGCCCTAATACAAAGAGATGATGAGAAACTCCAACTCATCAAACTCCTAACAGCTACAACCTATATTTAGAACACTATCCAAAAAATATATCATAGAAGATTTCATATAGCAAGTAGGGAAATCCATCAAATAGACCCTCACCACCTCAAGTAAATAGCCACGAGAAACTAGTACCAACAATCCAATCGAAGAAAAGATATCAACATAGCATATAAGAAATTACCTTAAATATGATTTCAATCAGGGAGAAACATCCTAAAATCCCCTCAAAACCAGTCAACAACAACAAATAATGGATCAATTATCAATTATATGAAGTGATTCAATTCAATGTAATATCCATATAGAATGATTGATATTTGTCCTATCAGTACACATTTTCAACCCCTCTAATGTCATTCAGTACCCATGGGGGCCTCGAGAGGTCCATGAACTTTTCCAAAACTATTTCCCTTTAGGCCACAAACATATTTCATCATGTACAGAACTATTTCCCAACATATCTTATCATATCATCACTTTTTATTTTCTTTCTTTAAAAAGTATTTATAGCATTTTTAAAAAGTGAAAAATTTTAGAATTGCCTTTAATTGAAACACATGAAAGTTTCCAAACAGGGTTTCACGAATCATTACACAACCCATGGAATCACCTCTATGAGTTCTGAACCAATTTGTGGTTCCACAGACCCTAAGACCAATCTAGGGATCCATTCCATGAGTCTACCTACGGTCCGTGGAATAGATTCCATGGGATAAAAGTACTGTCATTATGGAAATAGATAAAAGGAACCTTCAACACAACAAGAAAGCACAAACGATTCCAAAATCAATCCCACTAGTTATGGAACTCATTCCATGAACATCTAAGCATTAAATAGGATTAATCTGAAATGATCCTCATAATTTTTTGGCAACACCATAAACCACATATACGCATATACTGATTTGGATGTTTCAAACTTAATGAAACCATCAAAAAATAAAATCTAGGTGTCCTATCAATATCCATTAAGGACTATATTTGAAGGCCAAACTCATAATTGTCCTATCTAAACTCATAAACTTGCACTAAAAACTTAAACTTAGAGTCTTCTGAGACTAAAATCCATAGTTTTGAGCTAATGGAAATGATAAAATTCTATTTTGAGACTTAAAACTCCAAGTGATGGAAAAAACAACCCTAAAACCTCATGAAAGCTCCTCAAGATACAATTGTCAACCTAATTCTTGCTATAATCTCACTTCTAAATCAATATGAAACCTCTACAAGAAGGGGTAAACTCATAATTTGGTGAGAAAAGTCAAAAAAATGACCAAGAGGGTCATTACATCTTTAAAAGAAAATGGTTGTTTTTTTTTTATTTTCAGTCATTAGAGTTAGATGTGGGGTTGTCCCAGCAACTCATCATTCATAATTTAGAGACACTTCATACATAAAACTCAGTTTTTAGTTTAGTTATTTTGGTTCCTTAGACGTGTTCACTGTTAAGATGTCCTTTTAGATATACATATACCAGTTTTATGATATTTCATATTTAGCTATGCTTTTGTATAGTATTCAATTCATGACTTTGTATAGTGCTAGATACAAGGATTAACTTGTGACTATGTATAGTTCTAATTACTATGTTTCATCTCGGATGTAGGCTTGTGGCATGACAAAAGGATGGACAGGCTCATTTGATGTACCTTGGTAAATGAGATAAATAAATATTCTAAAAATAAGAGGAATTTTAGAGAAGGTTAGGCTCATCTACGGTCCTTATGAAACAAGAGTTAAGATGAGTTATTTGAATTCGGGAATCAATTTTTAGATTGAATGAAAAATAGGTGACAGATTATTTTAGGGAAAGGAAACACAAAAAGATGGGGGAAAAATGGGAATTCAAATTTGAATTTCACTTTCTTCCCTACTTTTAATTATTCATTATAGAATTCTGCTATGTCCTTAAGGGAGAATATACGCTTGATTCCTTATCTAGGGTTTTGATAGATCCTTTAGTAGGATAACTTCTTATCATATATAATATAATTAAGCCATTAAATTTATCTATTTTTTTAGATATATTTTTATTTTGGTTGATTTAATGGACATCAATTAGTTGTGCGTATCTATTATGTATTTCTAAGAGAAAATTCATATCAAGGTAGTTTTTGAACGAAATTACTCCTTAGGTTTATGATAAATCAATATTGTGGGTTTAGAGGTAACGAAACCTTGAAGTGATATGAGTGAGAGTTCAGAACTTTTACTTGCGTAATTCAAGAGAATATATCTAATAAATTATCACAATTACTTGAGACAGAATTTAACTATTCTAACTTTTTTTATGTTTACATTATCACATTATTTTGTTGTTGTTCTTATTCCTTTCTTCTAGGATTTTCACATCGTCCCTTTTCAGTTGTTATATTTTCTTATTCGTTGTACCGGGATCCTCTACCTTGAGCCAAGGCTCTTTTGGAACTCTCTATTTCCATGAGGTAGTGGTAAGGTCTACGTACACTCTAACTACCTAAAAGACGCTTGTTGAATTTTATTGAGTATGTTATTGTACATCGTAGAGTGATCGAGTTTAGTAAAGAATAATATCAATGAGAATATAGCTAACTTAGAGAGAATAAATTCTACAACTAGGAAAATCACAACTCTAAGCCTCCTTATTATGTGTTCCACCTTTTTATTGTCTTTGTTGATAATTTTATTACTTTAGTTTTAAAATATTTTAATCTTAAAACTATAAAATTCATAAAAAAAATTTAGTAATATTCAACAATTATTATAGGGTTAAATTAAATTGGGGACACGTGGTACTAATGAAAGGCAAGTACGAAGTCTCAACATAAGGTAGGATGTTGAACCTCGAGAGACCCATTCTAAGATAATGGTTGTTGAGATGTCATCTCATGAAGATAAGGACAATGGAATAATCACCCATAATAACACAAAAAAATGGAAAAATAGGAGACAAGAATGTGAGGTTGCTCAAGTGCACAAATGGCTCCTACAGACTTGATCATTTCAGGAGTATTAGTTGGTTCCTGCAAATGGATTAGACACATAGATCAAGGACATAGGTATCACGACCCATAAATCCAGATGTGATGGTATATACAAGTCACTTGTAGAGAAGCCTAAGTCTATACCAGAGCAAGTAGAGGTAGGCCAGCACCAAAAACCTAAATGAAAAAGGAAGGAGATGAAGAGAAGAAATAAATATGGGACACAAGAATACACCACTTGACATAACTCCCAGAACATTGTATTGTTTTTATAGAGAATCTATATACAGAAACTACAAAATACAACCCACGAAAAAATAGCTACCCAGGACCTAACTAGGATAACTCTGATTCTGAAAGGAAAACCGGTCAGCAAGGAAGTTGACTGCCAACCTAAATCTCTCGGGACCACACCAGCTATATCACAAGATCATGCCCAGTTTTCTAGCTTGTAAAAGGATTTGCATCATAAAACGATGCAGAAGTGTAGCATGAGTACCTAGAAGGCATCATAGGACTATCGGGCAAAAGTTAGCTTAAACAAGGTAAAGAGTAATCAAAAGCAAATAGAGTAGAGGCACATAAGAGTCAATAGCAAAAAAGGGGTAAGTACATTAATAACAAGTAAGTACAGGGTAAGGCCAGCTATCAATATGCACAACATCAACTAAATAGCATAAAGGAAAGTCACTCTCACAATGTGATACCTAGATCCTAGGTCACAAGCAGATCATGATCAAAAGCAACACATAACTGGAGCACTAACGTGACTAGCACAAGGATGGACAAATAAGGAAATAAAAAAACTATCAAAAATCATGCTAATAACAAGCACAATAAATGTATAAATATATAGCCTATGTGTCCCAAAAATAACGTGCCCTCCTTTCTTTAATTCACAGGCACAGGAGGTTAAATTCTTATTGTTCTAAAATCTACTGACTGAATCTATTTCATTCTAATGTATATGGGTACAATTATCTCCGCTATCAACGTGCCAATGATGTAGCGCCTATCTCTGATTCTTGTTAATCAAATCCCAAAGATTTATCGATTAGCCAATGCTTGACTAGCCAAGCAGACAAATAAAGCACCTAGGAAAGTCAAAATTGAACAACAAATTCTACTAGCAACAAAACATAGCAGGCATCATATTCTACCGATAGGTGCGACTATGCAATCAAGTAACCTATTAGGTGTTTCCCTCATAAGTCCCTAAGGGAACAAATCAACACGTAAAAATGCAATGCAACGGGGTATTGGAAAAGTAAATACGTGTTAGCATGCTCCCTCTTTAGGGTATACCTGAATCAAGAGGGACCCATGGAGGACTCAAAACATATACCACTACTCCCTCTTAAACCCCTCCCCTAGGTTATGCGTCATGCCCTAAGCATAGTAACCTGAATCGGCAGGGCCCATGGAGGGACTCAAATCCACATGCAAACCCTCATAACAAGCCCACTAGTAGCATAGTCATCAGGGAAAGAGTGCCAAAACTCAATCTCAACCTGTATATTGAATCTTAGAAGAAAGTCAAGTCCAACCATGTTGGCCAAACCCCAATCTTAGTAAGCCCCAACTAGCACCGTGGAGGAAATATATAGAAAATCACAGTGATAGTGAAAAAATATCCTCAAATGTCATGACAAAATATCTACATACTGCTCATGAGCACAGTTGTGGAAGATATAACTATATATGAAATCAGTTTTCATTTATTACTCTGTTAAAATCAGGTTACCCTTTAAAATATTTAATGCCTGTTTGCTACAAAAATATCAATTAATAGGCTAAACATTTCCAAGGCTTCTAACTAAAATTCATAAGATGACTTCTCAGCCCTATTCACAAGGTACATCTTCTCCTAGCGCAACTGTTGTTTCGAGCCAGAAGAAATTACACCAAAGGTGCCATAACATCCTAGAGGCACCCATTAAGTTACAAGTACACACCTATACAGGGGAAGACAGGGAGCTATTATAGGTCAGTCCAACACAACTCTCTCCCAGGATCGCACATGGATAGAGCATGATATCATCACACATGCTACTAACTACCTAGCAAAGTCGTATTCATCTAGGTACAATATCATCACGTAAGGCCTCTAACTATCCATCATAGTTGTATTTGGCTATCTGTGGCCCAAAGGGGCGCACATATTCTAATCACACACAACATCTCAGCTAGAGCACAAAATAATCAGCCTACCTAGATCGACTCCAAATCCACCAACCTAAATCAGGGGATAGCTACTAATTTATAGTTACCGGTATAATCCTTTCCCTAATCTCACTACGTTCAAGAGTCATCGTATAACAATACACACATAAGGTGTTACTCCGTCCCAATCCACACTATGTTCTACGGTCGGCATTGAACATGTCGGTAGCGAAATATAGCCCTATGCTAAGTAGTTAAGCTACAAGCTAGCTAAGTAGGCCATAGGTGTAAAGAATAAGCATGCTGGGGGCCGACTAGTAATACCTGCCATGAGTTGGCACTTTACTATGCATATTATACGACACTAATACCCAGTATGAAGAAAGTAGAGTAGCCTACTTGGATTCTGGCGATGTTGTTAAGAAGTGTGCCTAAATATCCAAAACTTTTATTCAAATTTTGAAATCATGCGAGGCTATAAAAACACAACCCACGTGTCAAGTCGAGTAAAACAGTACCTATATTAGTATATACATAGTGGGGTAAAAATCCAAGTTAAAAATAGGTCTGTAAACCCTATAGCTCGGAAGAAGGAAATATTTGTATCAATGCATAAAGCACATCTCATACATCATATAATACGAAATAGGTCTCGAATTAAAGGTAGGAATTGAAGATATAAGCCTAGAAACTTTAATTAATATAAATAATAAAGAATTACCTGGTAAACTTATTGTAGAATCACTAAAGTGAGACTATACGAATCAAAAACTCAATAACATACTTCAAAATATCAAATTTGAGCTTTGGAAGATGAGATCTATGCTGGAATTTGGTGAAAATGATAGAAATTTTGTGAAAAATCTTTATATAGGCCAACTGCAAATTGTATGATTTATCGACCAAAGTGATAGATTTATTCAGCCCTGACCAATTTATTGATCATTTGTCTAATTAATCAGCCATAAATTTATCGGTCCTTTGACCGATAAATCAGTATCTACCACCCCAAACGTAATAGATTTATGAAAAATTCAAGTCACCATACTAAATGGAAATAGAGTTCGATTTCAACTATCCATAAATGGAATCTTCATGTAATTGATATTCCGGGCTCAACATTAGTGATGAAAAGTCAAGCCAGGATCGTATAATCCAAATCTCCTAAAGAATCCATAATTAAATAGGAATCAAACTATAAAACTTCCAAGGACCCAACTTAACGATCCCATCAAGTCATGAGCGACTTGAGGAAGTTACAGGAATGCTCTAAGTATGAAAGAATCTCGAGAAAACAAAAATAATCTCAAGGGTCATTACAATATACCCCACTATAGGAACATTTGTTTGTGAAAGTTAAGGAATGAAGGGAGTGCATAGAGAGTCAAATAAATAGAGGTACTGGGATCGCATATCCCTCTTTATCTTTAGGTAGCCTCCTCGACCGAGAAGTGAGTCTAAAGAATCCTCGCAAGTAGAACATCTCTAGACCTATGTTATCTCACATCTCTGTGAATAATTTCCTTAAAATTCTTAACATAAGTCAATTAGACATCCATCTCAACTGACTCACAATGAAGTACAAGGGAGGGATCCGGTACATAAAGACGAATCTCAGAAACATGAAACACCAGATGAACAGAGGCTAACTCTGAAGGTAGGCTAATCTATAAGCAAATTCACTAATTCTCTCCATAATAGCATATGTCCCGATAAACCTGGTCTAAGCTGTCTCTCTGACCAAATCTCATAGTGCCTTTCTTGGGAGAAACCCAAAAGAATACAGTGTTCCCAAGACTAAAGTACAGCGGCCAATGTCTATGATCTACATAGCTCTTCTATTGACCCTGTGTTGTCCTGAATATGTCCTGAATAATAAAAAAATCTCCCTATGGAATCTTAAATCAAGTCAGAAGTCTGAGGTAAGATCTCAACATCACTGTACCAACCAATTGGCGATCTGCAATACCTTTCATATAAGACTAGAATGTTCCCATCTGGATGTTTGAATTGTAGATATTTTTGTAATAGAACTCTGCTAAAGAAAAATGTTGATCTTAGCCACCACAAGAACAATAAAACACAAGCCTAAAGCATATCCTGAAGCACCTGAATAGTCTACTCAAACTGTCCTTTCTCTTGGGGTAAAAAGTCAAACTAAAACTACCTTTATATCTATCTCGCACTACATAGTCCTCCAGAATCGCAAAGTAATATGTGTACCTCGATCTGATATGATAGAAACTAGAACTTCATGAAGATGAATAATCTCTCGAACATATAAAACGACAAGTATTTAGACACTCTAAGATGACAAAATTGGTAAACAGTGAGATGATATGGTCAATTGGTCCATAATGACCCATATACAATCATGACCTCTAGAAAATGAGGGATTCTAGAAACAAAATCCATAATAATCTTCTCCCACTTATACTCAGGGATAGGGAGCCACTGTAACACACCCCCAGGTTTATGGTACTTGAACTTCACCAGCGAGTAATTCAAGCATCGAGAAACAAAGCTGGTAACATATGATTTGAATTGACTCCGCCAACAGTGTTGTCTCAATTCTCTATACATCTTTTCAATGCCTGGATGTATGGAGTATTTGGAATAGTAGGCCTTATGAAGGATAGTATGAATTAAATCATCCATCCTAGGAACAGAAATACTACTATCCATCCACAAAACATCCTCAGAGTCTAAAGATTCACCACTATAATCACCTCTCATAGCCAACTCTTGAATACAAATCAGGGATCTATCTTTATACTATCATTGTCAGATCTAATCAAACAGAGTAGGTCTAGCCTAAACATATGCAAGGAATGTACTTAGATATCATACGTCCAATTGGCCCAAATGGTTAGTCAATGACTGAACGTCCAATGATAACGTCTTCTCTGAAGCTTAGATGGAAGCCAAACTACCTATATTAACAACCTTCTGACTAATACTCTGCAATGACATTCACTCTACCTAGATGGTACAGAATGTTTATATCATAATCCTTTAGGAACTCAATCCATCTACTCTGTTTGAGAGTGAGCTCCCTCTGGCTCAGTATATACTATAGGTCGTGGTGATCAGTAAATCATAGTGAACTCCATAAAGGTAATGTCTCCAGATCTAGAGTGCGAAAACTACCACCTCTAACTCCATAATGAGTGGGGTAGTGTGCTCATTAACCTTTAACTAACACAAAGAATACACGATGACTCTACCTTGTTACATTATTACACATCCCAAACTAATGCCGAAGTCTTCATAATAAATTATATATAGTTGGCTCTTAACTGGAAATGAAATACTGGTGTCAAAGTGAACAATTCTTTAGGCCTTGGGAAACTGGACTCATATCCTTAGACCACCAAAAATGAACACCCTTCTAGGTCAATCTAGTCATAGGAGCTGTAATAGATGAAAAACCCTATATGAATTGTTTTTAATATCTACCTAACCCAATAGAACTATGGAAATCATAGGAAATAATGGTTGAGGTCAACCACGAATGGCTAAAACCTTTGCCAGATCTACACTGATACCAGTTGGAGGAAAAAATTCCCCATGAACGAAATAGAATCTAACCAAAAAGCATACTTCGAGAACTTTAAATTATGCTACTTAGTCCTAAAGTTTGTAATACAACTATCAAATTCTCCTCATGATGCTCCCGACTCTGAGAGTAAACCAGGATGTCATCAATAAACACAATCACAAAAGAATCAAGGTACGGCCTGAAAAATCTTGTCATAAGATCCATAAATGTGGATGGGGAATTCGTCAGTCCAAATGACAAAGCCAAGAACTCATAGTGTCCATACCGGGTCTTAAAATTAGTCTTCGAGATGTCTCCAGCCTGAATCCTCAATAGGTGATAACCCGACCTCAAGTCAATCTTCAAGAAAACTGCGACACCTTGAAGCTGATCAAAAAGGTCTTCAGCAAAAGGATACTTATTGTTAATGGTAGCCTTAATCAACTGCCTATAATAAATACACATTCGTATAGTCCTGTCCTTCTTTTTAACAAATAACACTAAGCGCTCTATGGTAAAACACTAGGACCGATAAAACCTCTAGCAACCAGATACTGAAGTTGAACACTAATATCTCGAGGGTCTCCTGGAGCCATGCAATAATGTAAAATAGAAATAGGCCTAGTGTTCGTCTCAACCTTTATAGCAAAATCAACAATACGCTCTGATAGGAGGCCAGCCAACTCATCAAGGAAAACATCAAGGAATTCTCTAATAACGGGCACAAACTTAGGGGAAGGAGGATCAATACTAAGGTCATGGATACAACTAAGTAAGTTGTAAAACCCCTAGCTAAGAATCTACTGTCCTGTATACTAGATACTACTAGCACCGGAGAGTGGCTAATATAACCCTGCCATACTAGCTGAGACATATCAGGAATAAATAAGGTCATGGATTTAGAAAAACATATAGTACCATATGATAAGGAGATA
>JBDJHY010860409.1:0-14996 GCA_039654485.1 Withania somnifera | reverse complement strand
AAACAATTATTAGTTATTTTTGGTCGGGCAACCTCCCCTTTCTTTAGTCCCCAAGGAAATGTAGGTTATGCAGCATTTTTAATTATCGATGATGAAATATGAAAGAATTTTGTAACGTCCCAGAAACGGTATATGATTATGTAATACTAAGAACCTACAATATATTTGTGAAAAAGGAGAGGCAACGCACAGTCAGGCACGAAACCAATACCGTTTTCACGTTGCTATGTATAATCCTTCCCAGAAAATTTCCCCTACTCAGTCCAGCCAACGTCCTCAAATGAATCTTAACTTGAGCCTTAGTCTCAACCATGCGACATGTAATTTAATTTTTTTATTTTGCTTAAGATTTTGGTGGTTACCTAAAATATCTGACTTATTTTATTTTTAGGGGCGGATACGATGGTCAATTGTTTCAGGCGCCGCATTTTGCTGGAACATCCTTTAATGTTGGCCACGTTGATTTGAGCCTAAGTTTGAATGAGTATTGTGACAGGTAATATAGTATTATTTGTTTAAAATATTTAATAATTTTTTTTATAAATTTTTGTATTAGTTACTACTAAAAATTTAATATTATGTTAGGGGATTATCTACTACCACTGTCACTGACCGTGAATTGGAGGATCATTATTTTGAGTCTTCCCAAATTGATAGAACTTCTTTAAATGTTTTTCAGCTTGGTTTGGGTCTTAGTACGAATGATAGTAACTGGTAAATTCTTCAATTTTTTTAGACAATATATTTATTAGCGTGTGTGTTTAAAATTTTTTTTATGACAATTTGTATTGAAAGATTTATAATTTTTAATAGTGACATACATATTAACATTGCTACAAGTCGTGGACTGAATGACGATTTTTTTCAGTTGTCTTAATTTGCTGGAACATCCTCGAATGTTCCTAACTCTTCTCATTTTGGGGCTTCGAATTATCATCGGTAAGCGTAATATTTAATATTAATTGATTTAATTGTGTATTTTTATATTTATTGTGTAATGTAATAATTTTATTTGTTATGAGAATATTATATCCATGTAACCTATGAAGTGCATGTTTGTCCATCGACAAGCGTTGGTGCTACTAGTAGTGAAACTGATGAGGAGTCAGATGTCGCTTGTCGGCTGACAACCCTTGGTGTTGACCTCTCGACTAAGTTTAATACTACTGCTACTAATATTGATGAGGACCCAAATGCCCATAAATTTGGATATGAGACAGTTCCATTCAAAGCCTCAAGCAACAAAGATGATCAAGTGATCTCGATGACATCACAATGATCTATGTCCATCAATCTCTTTCATGGTGAAGTAGTTCAACAGTTAGCACCACTCACACTATCTTCGATTAGTCCTCAATTTCATGATATTGAAATTTCATATCTTGAATGTCCACGATGGTGATGTGTTTGTGGATACATATGACATTCCCAGTTCAGCATACCCTGAGTGACATGAACCAAGGAATATTAAACCAGATTCGACTGATATTTTCTTAATAAAGGCATGTTTTTTCCTGATAAAAAATTGCAAAGAGTCGTTAAGCTCTTCCTTTATTCTATTTTGAGGCATTACGTTATTGCTAGGTTCAACAAAAAGCAATGGTGAGTGACCTGTAAGAATTCACCATGTCCCTTTAGACTCTCTGCTCATTTTGCAAAAGATCTTAATCAATGAAATATAACCACATTCACGGAGGAGCACCGATGTGATATGGGCGTCAGTGACAAAGGCATGTAAACTTGGATATCAATATAATTGTATCTTCCCTCATTAGCGATTTGTTTGTAAATCTAAGGTAATATTATTTATTTATTTATAAAAAATATTATTTAATTACTTGTTGTTTGATATAATAAGTATTTTTCAAATCTTTTCAGGTTAGCACTGAAGGAGTGCATTAATGTTGTACAAAAAATGTATTACATTCTTATCAATACAAAAAAAGCATGCCTTGATTGCTAACGTGCCTTTGGAAAAGTCATTTGGTAAGTGGGATAAGTCATTCAGTGACTTGCCAGGATACCTGGAAACATTTCAAGATCGCAATGATGACATAGTCATCGAATGGCATTTCGAGAGAAGTCCGGAAAACACTCAAAATATGTTCAAGTATGTATTCTAGTGTTTAAAATCCCGTATCGATGGATTTTAATATTGATGGCCCGTTATATCTATTGATGAAACTAACCTGTACAGAAAATATGATATCAAGTTATTGATTATCGTCGGAGAAGACCCTAATGGCTCAATATTTTCTCTTTCTTTTGCAATTACTGCTAATGAGAGTTATGAGACCCACAACACATTTCTGACCCACTTGCATTGGCACATTGTCAAGGACCGTCGAGAATTTTTTTTGATATCTGACAGGCATAAAGGCATAACTAAAAGTATGAAAAATGATCCAAAATGGGTGTCCTCTTTCCGCCTACCACCACATATACTTACAACATTTGAAGACAAACTTTCAGCAAACCTATCAAAATGCCAACTTTAACAAACTTCTCTGGAGCTCTGCCAGGGCACATCAAGAAAAAAATTACCTTATGTATATAGAACAGATGAAAGGAACATGTATGCCTGCATATGAGGAACTAAAGGGACTTGAACCACAATGGTGGACAGTTCACAAAGATGGTGGTAGGCGACGTGGCATGCTAACCACGAACAACTCTAAGTCATTCAAAGGGTTGCTAAATCAAGTCAAGGGTCTTACAGTTACAAACATGATTAGATTGATCTACATACAGGTTGTGAAGAGATTTGTGAAAACGTCGGCCCAGGTTAGGGCATTACTAGAGAAAGAAGATACATAGATGTAGAATCCGGCAAGTACTTATAAGTTATATCGGTCAAAATCCCCTCTTCATACTATCATAAACTTTTACCAGAAAAGAGTGGAGCAGTACGAGATCAAGACTTGTACACACCATGGACGGGTAGGAAATGTGCATGTTGTAAATTTGACTGATTGCATGTGCACATAAATACAATAATATAATTAAATAGTAACTATATGTCAATGTCTACGGTGGTGAATAAAATTTGGCGGACACATTTATTTTCTATGACTAAGAATTCCTTCCTGGCCAATGGCCCTATTCCTATCATCTACGTATTTGGTCCGCTTTTGAGGAGGGCTACATGACAAATCAGGAGGTAAAGAAGTATCACTGGTAGGATCCACTATCAATTCGATATATTTATTGCACGCAAACAAACTTTTTTCGCTGACACTTGAAGAAATAAATAAAAAAATTACCTGAGCATCCAAAGCGGAGATACTGCCAGTGTCGCGGTCTGATAAAATAAAAGACTCATGTATTGCGCATAAAACATCCTCTTAATTAATAATTAATGTAAGTTTCAAAATTGAAAAGCTACAAATGACGAAAAAATACAAAACATGTTAAAAATACCTACTGAGTGTCGTGATCAGAAGTGCTTATAGCGCCACGATCACATGTTATCAATGACTCATGTTCTTCCATAGAAGCTGAAGTAGATGGTGCACTATGCTGATCCAATGATGTTGTCGTTGAAGAGGTCTGAAAAAACAGAACAACTATTGTTAATTAATTATAAATTGACAACTATAAATTAAATATATAAAATTTTAAATGACTATGTACCTTTGCATCAAAGTCAAGGCGCCCAACTAGGGAAAGATCTGGCGGCAAGGTGATATGGCATGTAGTGAGCTCCCCTGCCTGGAGGAACTTATCAAAATCAAAGAGTAATTATTCGTTTGCATTTAGATTTTTTCAGCCTCCTCATTCAAGTCATATGTCAGCTAGCTAAAAATCGCATGATCTGACCCGAGGAAATCATAAATTGCTTACTCTACCGGTTGGGCCCCACCCTCGATCGGAACAAGCTTTACCTGTGCAACTGGTGGATCCACGTCCTCCTCTATAATTTATTGGGCCCAACCTCTACTTGAGCGGCCTGAGCATGCTCATAGGGGAAGTCTAAAACTGGCGGATCCACGTCCTCCTCTATAACTGGTTGGGCCCTACTCTGACCTGAACATGGATATGTCCAAGTCCACCTCTGCCACGCCTAATAGCAGTATCTTCCCCATAACCATATCCACGACGTCCACCTACTATATTGCCTCGTCTGTCGACTATCGAGCCCTGTTGAATCTCCAACTGATCTGCATGCACGAGGGTATGTCTAGTCAGCTCGAGAAACTACTATGCAAGAGTATAGCCAAGGTCATGAATCTGTGTAGCTACTTCTAACTCATGCATGTGGTGGAACCCCCCTGCATTTCTCGTACTAAACCTGCCACACCATGACTAGTAACTAAACAACCATGACACTGGTACCAATTAAAATACTATCGCACTTCATCTCCCTCTAACATCTGAAACAAGATGACATGTAGCTGATCTCATTGTGCCTTGGCCTGATTATACAACACCTTAAATGTAGCATTGACCCTACAACAGTTATCGCTCTTATAGTGGTTTGTATCCCACTCCAGTGTATCCAGCACGTGTGGAGTATAGACTAACTACCTTATCCCACGATCTAGCTCGTGACACTTAATAAAATCCATATAAATCAGAGGCACATGCGATCTCCATAAGTCAGCACCATCGCGGTAGTAGTTCGGCAATGTACCAAGGATGCCATCGTATGGCATCCACATGAACTATATCCAGAAGTAATGTTAGTGCTAGAAAGTATGCTTTCAAAGAAATTAAAGGTGAAAAAAGTACAAAATATAAGATAAGATAAACATACCTGGTGGACCTGCAGAATGTCCAACGACCAAACCATATACCGTGGCTTCTCACCTCGCCGAATCTTCCCAACCCACTACCCAGCAACTAGAAGATCCACCATATACCCAAACAACAGTAGTCGTAAAGTTTTGATCCTCTCCGAGATCCATGCCTAATGAAATATACAAAAATTGCACGACTCAACAAACATACTAAGTATGGCATAACTTACTAACTAGTAGGTTAAGGTACTGACCTGGAGGAGAGGTACAAATCCAGCAATGCATTGCCTCTTTCCTGTCACTGCATAGTATAGACCTCTTTATAGGAATATAAGTATAGCTCTACCCCAACTATACAAGTGAAATTGAGTCATGTCCCCGAGGCAAGCCAAAATATAAAGATAGACAAGGATATCCATCGTATTAGGGAAAAGTATCCCTGTAGATATAAGCAAAACATGGATCCGACAATCCCATGAACTCTCTCTTTATCGGTGAGGTATGTAATAGGATTGCCATTCAATTGATCAACTAAACACTATCTGCGAACCGAATACTTTGTGAAACTATAACCCTTGGGGGTTTCCTCATCCCTGAAACCGGCCAATCAAACCTTCCACCAGCATTTCCCATATGTCAGTGAAATGTCGTCACACCATGAACCAAGCAAGACTTGCATATCCTGCATGGTGTTGGTATCCTCCATAAGGTGGAAAGCGTGGTCTCAGGCTGCTAACACTCTACAATAGTCGTGAGCACAAGACTATCCAAATGTATCCTGCCTATATGAATGGCCAGTCGAAGAGCCTCCAAATACTTTCAGACATACTCGTGTGGAGGGTGGGTCTCTAATAATGTTCATACCGCTTCAATCTTCTCCGCGTCAGGAAGATGACACTCATCTATATCATATCTCCAGATGAGCTCGATCTATTCTCCGGTAGAAAAACCAATAGCGAACCATCAAGAGACCCCGGTAAAAAATGCGGGGAGGGACATCATCATCCATAATAGACTAAAATTTATTAACAAAGACAACAATTAAATCAACAAAAATTTTTAAGTTGATTCAACTAGTAATTACAAGTCAAAAGTTAATTAATTAACTTGTTTGAGAATTTCGTTTAGACAATTTCTAAATAAATTACAACACGTAGTAATTAAACAATCAACCGCTGTAATTAAATCAATAAACAAAAAAGTAATTGCTCATATATGAAACTTGATGAGGCAATTTATTTATAATGAACAGAAAATTCAATCTTTACAGCTTTGAGTTGTTATAAATTTTAGACAAATAAAACATTAATTTCGACATATACAAATATTTATTTTCAGGATAATAATCACATTAAATTGTTACATTATGAATTTTGGCCTCTATCTTTAGCAATACTTGATTCTTCCGATTTTGAGTTTTATTATATAGTTCAACCATTTCGAGTTTTCTTGAAGAGTGGCGTTGTGTATGTAAAATTCCATTTGCTAAATAGATATTGTTAAGAAAATTGAATTTATGCAGATGAACTTAGTTCTTCAGCGTATTTTGTGCTTGATTACAGACATCTCAACCATTTCGAGTTTTTCTTGGAGAATTTTTTGTGCTTGCAAATTCAATATGATGAATAAATATTGTTTAGAAAATTGAATTTTGGGTTGGGGTAATGATGATGAAGAAAATGGGAATCTTGTCAATCCCATTCAGGTTGTTTCTTGCCCAACTCTCCTGCTTTTTCTTTTATTTTCAATTTCAAATTCCACTTTTCTGGAGAGTAGCTTTGTACGGAAATTTTTTATTTATAAATAAAATATTGCTTAAAAAAATAAATTTGCACACATAAAGCTACTCCCCGACCTGTTTTACGGAGAACAGACAGATATTTGATAACAATGATAAATTATTAGCAAAAATGGCCGAAATATCTTAAAAGCATACCTTATTCAACATGGTCTAATGAATTTACAATAAATAGAAGCTATCACTCCACTAAAATCTCAAGTCGATATTTCTTTGGTAATTAATAATTTTTAAACTGTACTGTTTGATCGGTAATCTGGTAATTATATTAAATAAATTTTGTTAATTGATTGCTTTTCTTTTTCATACAATAATCTGATTAAATTCATTAATTGTTAATTTGTCTAACTCATCATGCCCCCGACTCTCTTATCGTCTTACAACTTTGGATTACCAGATATAAAAAATCTTCTCCACCTCTTCCTTCTACTCGAGCATCTCAGTCTGCTTCATGGAGTGCCGCAAAGTAGATGAAATAACAAGAGAGTTGGGATCATGATAGGTTCCATCAAAGTTAACGATTAACAAACTCAATTAGAAGATTCTATAACCAAGGAAGAAATTAAATTAATATAAAACATTATTAATATAGTTAACTTCGTGTCTGGGAATATTACAAAAAGTACATTTTTACTTGCCAATAAATATAAAGTTTTAGTATATTTCTTTCTTAACTTAACGGATTATATAAAATATTTGAAAAAAAAACATCAATCAAATTTAGTGAAATATTAGCTAGTACATTGTTGTAGACTATCTTAGAAGAAATAATTTGATTTTCTAACTGTCGCAGGTCACCTTCCAAACCATTTAGAATAAACTAAAATCGATAAATAAGATTTTAGTAACAATCACCGCAACCGTCCGAAGTTCGATTGGTTATTTTAGGTGCCGAACTTGTGACATGTCTATTAAAGTTACTGCAAGATGTGAAAAATCAAATCAATACGATTTTGTATAATGCTGAATTTTGTACGTGTAAATTAAAATTTATTAAATTATAAACCTGTATCTACACATAAAAAATCAACATTGAAGAAAATCTTGTTGGTTTGATTTTTCACGTCTTCCAGTGCGTTGATAGACATATCATGAGTTCGGCACCTATAATAACGAATTTAGTTTCTAAAGGTTGAGGAAATTGTCACTGAAATCTTATCAATGAGCTTCACTTTATTCTAAAGTGAATGTAGAAGGTGGTTAGCGAAAATTACAAATATCAAATTAATTCGAATTCTAAATACAATTATGTTTGTCTATATTAGTTATATTGTTGCTCATGCTTGATATGTTTTAAAAAAAGATTTTTACTGCATTATTTTCACTAAATTATTGTCTTAAAACCTAAATTCTAAAATTTATGAACTGTGTCTTTCCTGTTGCAAAGAATTTAGGAATGACAACATGCAAATGGCTGCATCCAATGTAACGATGCAAGGAGCTGCGTGGTCATGCCTTAATTCTTTGCAATAGGAAAGACGCGATTTATAAATTTTAGTTAAAATAAATAGAGAGTTGTGTCACAGCTACCATAAAACTTAAACATAATTTCGCTCCACCATATTTTTTAAAAATCACACTACTTAAATTTGAACGTAATATTACATCCCCGGACCTTTGTATCTCATCTCTGACATTATAAATCACACTTTGTGATGTTTTTGCATTGATAAATAGCCTCTTCAATATCAAGAAGCTTATCTAATTATCAAAGATAAAAAAAATAGAGGTTCTGAAATGCACTACTACGTTTAAATTACTTTATACTAGTTGTACTACACTTAAACTTTGGTTACCACCGACCCTTTATCTCTCATATCTAAATTATTTATATCTTTTTTGCGAATATATATTCATCTGTTCTGTCTTGACTCATTTCTACCCAACTTATCCAATTTATTTTCTTGCTTCACACTTGGTACCTGCAATGTGTTGTATCTAAAGTAATATTGCAACTGTGTTTGTTTAGATATGTCATATTGTAGGCATCCACTATGAAGCAAGAAACTAAATTAAATAAATTGAAAGAAATGAATTAGATAGAATAGACAAATATAAATTCGTAAAATTAACCAACTATAAATTCAGTCTACCAATTTAGACAAAAATATTATAAATTTCAACCAAAATAGACATCTCGTAAATCCTTTTCATGACTTACACATTATAAGACTTAACGGAGTTCACTTTTATCGTTTCAAAAATACAATGTATCACGTGAAAAGCGATCATGACGTGTCTAATTTGGTTGAAATTTATAACAGTTTACCTACCCAATACTATTCATAAAATCATTACAACAAATACTAGATACCACTCCGCTAAAAACTTAGTTGTATCTTTCTTCACATTTTATCTAGAATACTATTCCCATCCCAACTAACTACAAATCAGTCTTCACGGTTAACCAAGAATATTATTCCCTTTCAATCAACTACGGTCCAGAGTCTCGCATAAAATATGAGAAAGTTTATAATTATTAAGTAGATAAGTAATTACAGTACATGTTATCAACTAATTAATTACAAAAAGTTAAGGATGAAAAACTGTAAAAAAAAAAAAAAACTAGTATTAGATTCTAGTTATTTAATTAACTCAGCCAAATAAGAAAAGGATGAACTAAATTTCGAACAAATAAAAACAACAAAATTAGTTAATGTTATGTGTTTAAAATCCAGTCCATCCTTTTCTTGTTGTAACAGTTGGCCAAATAAAAATTAAAACTCAATCAAATATGCAAAAGGTTATATTGTGTTAGATTAATAATCATCCGTACAATACTCATATTGTTTTACGTGGTCGTTGAATTTTACTTAGAATCTCGAACATATGTTCTCTTCTTGCCTTTATTAACTATAGAACAAAAAAGAATAAAGTAAGAATTATTCAAACTTGATTCGCACAAATCTAGAGGTTTGTTAAAATGTTTCTCTTTTGAGACTCACAGACAAACACCATTTTTGCAGTGTTCTCCCACTGTAAGTCCACTCTCCTTTCCAACTCCCTATATTTCTCCGTAAATGTGTGTTTGCTTCTCTTATGTCTTTCATTGAACTCCAACTTTCACTTTTTCTTTCCATGTTACTTAGCAAATATGATGATAAGCACGTAAGACCACATATCACAATTGAGTTTTTCAATTTTAACAATCAAAGATGAAAAACTTCAATCATAAAATGTGATATTACATGCTTATCAACAAATTTGATTGGTTCACGGGAAAAGAAAAAGGAAAAGTTAACGCTAAACAAGTGACTTAAAAGAAGCAAACATACATAAACGGGAAAATATAAGGAGTTGGAAAGAAGAGTGGACTTTCAGTGGGAGAACGCTGCAAAGATGGTGTTTTTCTGTGAGTCTCAAGAGAGAAGCTTTTTAAAAACCTCTAAAGATGTGCAACTCAAGCTTTAAATAATTCTTACTTTATTCTTTTAAATATAATTGATAAAGACAATAAGAAAAAATACAAGTCCTGTGTTCTAACTAAATATTTCTACTTATATCCAAACTATTAACTTGCTACTCAATTTTAGTTATTAATTTATATACTTAATATTTTCGTCCATTAAAATGAAATTTTATGTACATTTATAATCTGTTGTGTTGCATGTGTACATTTTAACAAGTAATTAAAAATTTAAAATAATATTACTAAACAACAGTCTTGATCGGCGCTAAAGACACCAACTAAAATCGGGGGATAACTACTAAGTTCTAACCACTATATTATTCCCCTCACAACCATCTACGGTCCAGAGTCTCGCCTAAAATATGCAAAAAGTTACTACACAAGTTATATTAATAAGCAATTACAAACTAAACTATCTTACTACACAAATTAACAAGATATGCAACATGAAAAAAATAGAAGATAAAAACTCACTTCAACTCCTAAAATATGCAATATAAAAAATAATACTAGACAATCAATCTTTTAAAGAATACCAGAAATTAGGTCTAGAAAAACTATAATAATTCAATATTTTTAATCATATCATAACTAAATAATAATTATACTATTGCATTATTCGTGACAATTCAATAATTTTTAATAAAAAAAATCTGATTACACCAAGATCACAATACATAACAACAATATACAGAAATTCAGCCAACTAGAAATTCAGACAACTAGACAAATAATAATATCATAGCATTTTCGGTGAATAAAAATATTTAACAACAAAAAACAAAGTCCACCAGAAAATGTGCCTCAAACCAGCTTTACTAAAGTTTTTTGCTAATTTAGAAAAATGAGCCTACTATACAAAAAATAAATAATAATAAAAAGTTTAAAACAACCACTGATAAAATTAAAAAATATACAACTACATAAAAAAAATAAAGATCTAAAAAAACTAAAAAACTTAAAAACTAACTCAAATGCACAAGAGCACAGGTTGATAAGATAAAACCAAAAACACATTCACAAATGGAATTAATTTTTTTTTTTTGGAATTTGAGGGCGTTAGACTACAGAGAAGGGAACAAGAAAAAGTTTTTGAGGTGATGGAGACTGAAAATGAATGGTCTCCTATATATTAAACATACCTCACTAATTATAATCGCCAAGTATAAACGACCGTCTAGATACCCTCGCAATCGGGTACATATATATTGTACCTTGCGAATTATAATCGCAAGGTACCTAAACAGTTGTTTATACCTCCCGATTATAATTGGAGAGATACTCCATATGCAATACCTCATGATTATAATTTGTGAGATACCTGTATTTTATACTCACAATCGGAATATTAACTCTGTCAATAATAAAAAATACACCTCATGAATTAATCAAGAGATGCCTATTTCTTTTACAATTAGTTTTAGTTGTCTAATTTTGTATTTTTTAAATTGTAGTGGGTCATTTTAATTTCAAGTTCTCTTTTGATGCATTGTTAAATTATTACTTTTCTACTAAAATTGAATTTGAATTTGATCATTATTTTTAAAGTAATCTTTATAAATAGTAAAGTTGAGCCTAACTTAACTGAAGAGTGAAGTATAAAAAACACATCTAAACTAGTTTTTTTTAGTTTCACACCTAAAATATTAGGAGTGTGAGAAACACACTTAAACTATCACTCATTGGTTTTAGAAACACACTTCAATGCTGACTGGATCAAATATTTGTATACAAAAACACTTCGGTACGTCTGGCCATTAAATTTTTTTCCACGTGCTATTTTTTATTTTTATTTTCTTGCCAGGTTATTATATATATATTTAAAATTCTAAACTCTCTCCTTCCTCTTTATAATTTCTCAACCATTTTTCTTCCTTTCTTCTCCTCTATTGCATATTTTCTCAACCTCCTCCTCCTTTTTTTTTCTTTTTCTTCTTCTTTTATTTTTTTAAATTATTATGTAGGCTCAGATTTTCTTAACAAAGTAAAAAAGAAGAGCGACACTTCCATGGCTGCAAACACCAGTTTGCTATTCAAAGTCTTTACTGGGTACACTCAAGTCGCCTAAAATCTCAACCAATTATGCGATAAACAACCAATTAAAAGGAACAACCTCTTCTTGTGTTTAATTTATTAATATTTTCTAAAAAGTACGTTAACAAGCTACGGTAAAATAAACTTTACTATAATTTGGTAAGATCAACGAAGAAATCACTGGCAAAGTTCAGATGAGCAACCACCATTTCACAGAACTTTCCACGTTAGAAATTGTTTTTCCACGTGATAATCTATTTGGCAATTTGTTTTAAAGAAAAAAGAAAGTGTAATACACACACCATTACATATTAGTAGAGGTGTATTTCTCAAACTAATAAGTAATAGTTTAATCAGGAGCTATTAGGTATATTTTTAATATTTTATTCTTAAATGAATTCATAAAAACACTTTCATAATTACCTCTCATACCAACAAAATTCATTGCTTTGATATGTATTTGAAGAGAATTTTTTTTGGATAAATACTTATACTAACATTAATGGAGAGTAAAATAGGAAAAATATATATTCATAAATGAAGTTGAGTGAAAATAAGAAATGGTTACACTTTACAAAAAGAACATATCTATTGAGGCTGATTGCATATTTATTTTGTTATTTTATCTCTTTTTTCTTTATATTTTATATTTTTATCTCTCTGTCTTTCTTATTTTTTAATATATATTTTCATATCTCTCTCCCTCTTTATATTTTATATTTGAAAATCCTTTTGTTTTTTTCATTTTTTTTGTATTTTATATTTTTTTTTATATCAAAGGATGCACAATATATAAATTTATCTTTTTTTTTTGGTAATGAAGATGTATAATTGCATCTGGATGGTATAACCATAAATAAGTTTAATTTATTATTTTTATATAAATAATATATGTATTTGCTTTATATTATTTATTTTTGTACATAAATAACTATCATGCAGTCAACTACAAAACAAATATACTCAAATATAGATAAAATATAATTAAAATAGAAAAACATGAATAATATAGTCAAATACAGATACAAATATAAAAATAAATAAAATAATAAAAATACAGACGATACAGTCTAACTGCAAATAAAAATATAAATAAAAATGATTTTTAGAAATATAAATAATGCAACTAACGATACTTAAATTCATTGATTAAAAAATAAAAATACTAAAAATATACAAATCCTAGTTATTATTTCAATTAGGTGTATACAAATACATATCATAGATACAGGCAAATACAAAAATTGCAGTTGTATTTAATCGTTGCAGAATCATCTAACTACAAAAAATTATACATTTGTATTTTATATATGGCATGCTTAGACAAATACAACGAATGTATAAAAAAGGGCAAATACACTTATATACATTAGTACTCATTAATACAAAAAATAACAATAAACTGATACAAATATATAAGAACGAATAGATACATAAAAATTCTTTCAAAAAATAGAAATTATATTTGGATGCACTTGAAAAAACTGATACGGAGTATAACAAAGAATTGATACACTTTAATTGGTACATATCTTTAAAAGTGTAATAAAGAATTGATAACGATTTATAAAACTTCGAACAGCTGGTCAACTTAGAACTTGTATCGCCTTTGAAACTTGTGTTACTATCTTCAATAACAAAGAAAATGGAGAATACAAGAAAAGACAAAAAAAATTATTGTATCTTGAAGTACAAAGAACAACTAATAATATATATAGAAGAGTCGCATGTTGAAAAAAAAAGTAATGACTACTACTTCTATAGATTTCATGACTAGAACTATTGACAATGAAAATCTCTTGATTAAATACTTGATATTATGATAGTGATTTTATTATCAATTCTTGGGATGGTGGTGGGTGAAGATGAGGCGGCAATGACTGAAGAGGAATGGTGAATTGAATATAAGAGAGAGAGACAAAGTGTGAGTGAGAGGAAGTAGCGATTTAGAGAAAGGTTGGATAGAGCCGGTTTAATTATGAGAAGAAAAGAGAGAAAGAGCAGGAGAGAGAAATTAGAATCAAATATGATATGATAAGGAAGGAGGAGTGAAAATAGGAGCGACATATTTTTTTTAATTGTATTAGAGGAAAATATGTGATTAATGCCTTAAATATTGCTATTATTTTTTTGGGTGGTAAATATTTATAAGTGTTATTGTTAGGTTATAATTATGATCTTAATTATGTCACTTCATGTATTTTTTTATTTTTATAATTATAATTTTATAAAAATAAGATCCAACTTCAAGTTATTCAAGGATAATAATGGCAATATTGAGTTTCACAATTCTTTCACTTAAGATCAGTTAGTTTTATTTCTTGACAAGAAAGGAAAAATATGATTTGGTGATAGAATCACCTTGACATGATGGAAGTAATCAGTTCAAACCTGATTATCTTAAAATTAAATGTGAATTTTTTAGTTAGATTTGCTCCCCCAACGTTGTTTGATGAAAGTGAATAACAAGGTTCGTGAAATTAATATAAGATGAAAAAATTATTGCAGGTATATTTTTGTCAACTACCACATAATTGAGAGTTGGTTGAAATGTATCTTGAATCTGAACGGTGTTTTCATCAACAAAGAAGGCAGGTTGATCAGACTTTGATCTATTATTTTAATTTTAGTTCCCGAATAGTCTGTTTTCTCTATCAGATCTTGACTACTTTAAAATTTTGCTACGAGAACCTTGAACCATGATATAACCTGCTTCTATGCTAATTAAATAAAGAAAGTATTAATTAATTTTTTCTATATGATTTTTGAAATTAATTACTTTTGAAAATGTTCACACTCACTTGTATAGTTTAAAATAAAATTCTTAATGGGTGAATTATTAAACTAATTTTTTATTTCTTGTGATTCCTTAATATCCATGAAGTGAACTTCAAATGAAATTGACATCAGATGGCACCAGTGCAACTCACATAATGTAATGACTCTCAAGTTTATTTTTTTGATTTTTATATATTTTGACTGTTTTACCCCTCGTGTAGTTGTATTATACCAAATT
>JBDJHY010860300.1:0-14997 GCA_039654485.1 Withania somnifera | reverse complement strand
TATCATCAATGACCATGAAGATCACTACAGTATCTTTCATTTGTCTTAAGTAAAGGGAGGGGCATTTATTGACACATAAACCCTCCCCTATTTCATTAGTTTTGAGCTTTTAAATCTTAAATAGTCTAAACCAATTATTTTACAAATTCAAAATTTTTTGAATTTTTAAAGTCAATCACCCTATATGTATGTATATATGTAAATTCTCGATTTCATCTCATTTAAAAGTCCCTAATGCGAAATTGACATATGGCTATTTCTGCAAAACTAGGTTATTTATCTAAAACCAATAAAAGGCTTTTATTTATATATATATATTGATAAAATATACGTCTATGTATTTAACATACACAAATATATGCATTTTTAAATAAAATTGGGTCTGATTTAGGATTTGATTCGAAATTAAATAAAATTGGTCATTCTTGCAAAATTCCGTTATTTAATTCAAAACCTGTCAATTTCTACCATATGATATTTTTTTTAAAAAGATTAGTTTATTTCAATTAGTTATATTCTTATAAGCTCATGCATTGATTAAATATCCTTACTGTCGTTTTTGCATTTTTACATTTTCTTGCATCTTAGAACTTTCCTTAGTATCCCTAAGTCATTTTTGACTTACAAACATCAGTGGTTCGATTACTGGGTCGTTCACATGGTCGTTATGTCTGTTTTCTTGTTTAAAGTCTTAACAAGTGAAATTATTGACTTCAGCCAACAAACTCATAATCAAATTCCTATAGTTTCTTTAGCTCTGAAACGTGGATTTTTATTTTTGGATGGACTCTTGTTTCGAGTTCAGAGGCCTTGGTTTATGTTTTGCCTCATTTTTTGTGTTTTATTTGTTTTGTAGTTCATTAGTGTAACTTGGCTTGTCTCTTCGTGATTGGATCCCCGAATTAAAAATCCAACTGTCCTATCAGCTCTAGAATATTGATTATAAGTTAGGTGAGTTTTTAATTCGAGATTTGGGCCAATCGAGTTTATTTCGAGTACTCAGTTGGAAAGTTAGTTATTTGGCATAGAGTTGACTTTGGTCAACATTTTATTAAAATGACCTAAGATTGGAAGTGTGTCGTGCCTTTGATTCTGGAATGCCATTTTCATGCAGATAACATATTTAGTTTATGTCCATCAGTTTCAGAACGCATTAGGAGCACCCTTTCAAAGTTTGACCATTGGCTGGTTTTTCATGTTACAACTGTTGCTGGTGCATAACTTTGTTCTTCTACGTAATCTTGTCTTCTTTTCACGTGATTGCAATGAAGCTTTCCTGATTGGACCTCACGATCGAGCGTGCTTCTTATGTGATTGTGTACCTATACCCTCTATGAATGTGATCATGTAAAGTTCTGCGATAATGAACCTCAACCATGCGATTGCATAGAACATGTGCTTGCCAGGCATAAATACCTAGAATTTCAAAAATTTCAGCATTGTCATTCATGTTTTCACTTCCAAACACTCAATTTCCTCCATTAACAATCCTTGGGTCTTTGTATGTGATAGTGGGAGATGTTGTAAATAATATCTCTTCAATTATTGGTCAGTTTCCACTCTAAATTCTTCAAATTTCACCCAAAATTTTCCAAATTCTCAAAGTTGGTTTTTCACTTTAAATCATTGATTCTTGCTTATTTCTTTCTCTTCACAGCTTAAAATTATGAGTATGAATTCCCTATGATGTGAGTACCTTTTGTTTGAAGTTTAGGTTAGCGGGCCCATAGGCCCATTTTAACTCAAATTTTGACTCCAACTATTTTTATTGCTTTATGGGTATCGTTTGGCTCGTATTAACGTGTAGATTATAATTTTTTTAGTTCATGATCATTTCGAATCATTTTAGCATTTTTGGAGCTATTGGAGTTGTCTGAGCTACTTTACTCAATACGTGCGAGCTTATCTTCGGACGTCAGGTAGACTATGGCTTACCAATCTTATACTTAGTTCTTTTATTTCAGGCATGCCATCGACACCAAGTACTTATAATTTAGGGGTTCCACCAGCAGCGAGCTATTTCAGTGTGGGTTTCCATCGTCTATTTCACCTTTTCCAGTTCAGGTGCCTCCAACACATGCCTATAATCCATCAGCACCTGTAGTTCTTACTTTTTTTGTTACTCTGCATATTCCTTCACATCCACCTATGTCTAACTCCGAATAGAAGACATTGGGTAGATTTTGAGGTTAGGTCCACCTAGGGTCACTGGTACACCAAGCTAGGATGCAAAGGATTTATTGATAGGTGCTAGGAGGGGTTTCATATCCTCAACCTGTTGGATACTCAAGGTGTAGAATTGATTGTATATTATATGGGGGGCCTCACCAAGTAAGGTGGAGGTCTTATTCTACGTCCAGGTCAGCTAATCCTACCCCTATTTCTTGGAGTATTTTTCATGATGCTTTTTTTAGAGGTATATCTCTCGTACTTAGCAGGATCATAGGAGAAAGGAGTTTATTAGACTTGAGAAGGGTTTTATATCTATTACTGAGTATAAGACAGAGTTTCATAAATATATGCATATAGGTACAATTACATATTGACTAAGATGGCGAGGATCCATCATTTTGTGTTTGGTTTGGATACCAAGATTCGTTAGACTGCTGAGGTATTCTTGAGCATGCCTGAACAATGAAGGAGCTTAGCTATAGTGAGTGAGCTAGAGAAGAGAAGAGGCTACATCATGAGGTCTGGGTTAGTGGTTTGAGATATGGTGGTAGGGGTTCTAGATCTTGGGGTAGGACCCTACCTCAGCATAGAAGTAGGGACAACTTAGTTGTCCTGTTCAAGCATCACTACAGACTTCTAGAAGTGGTTCTAAGAGTTTTAAGGGTCATCTTTAGGTTATAAACCGAGGGGTTTTTCTTCAGATTCTTCAGGTTGTGGTATCCATTTTGGTTCTTCTCATCAGGGTAGGCAGTTGGGTCCGTGTTATGAGTGAGGATTTTTGGGATACTTGGATATGGATTGTCCTTAGAGGGGTATTGTTTAAATTGTGGTTTAGCCTCCTACTTTGCCAACTCTTATTCCTGCGTAGCTAGTCAGGGTAGTTCTCTTTTAGGGAAGGGATAATAGTACTCCATCTAAAGGTTCTTCTAAGCATGGTTGGGGAAGGGGCCATGATTATGGACATGGTGGTGACCAATAAAATTTTAATGCCATTCTAGATAGACCTGAGGTAGAGGGCTCTAATGCAATGGGTACAAGTATTATCTCTATATGTAGTCACTATTGACATATTTTCCCAATTGACACATCTGAAGGAATCAATATTGGACTTATTAGATCCTTAGCAATTCATACGAGGATTGGTTATTGGGGATCTCTAAAAAACCCACATGATTAATGATGATAGGGCTTTTGCTCATGGAGCTATATTTTTCATTAGAGATTACAACCCGAAAAAACATAAAGATAATGTATTGGCAAGATGTCAGATCCCGCTTTGGCTTTATTTGATCTAGGCTCTATATTCTCCTATGTGTATTCTTATTATGCTCCATTTTTTAGTTTGGATAGTGGGCTGGTTCCTATACCTCTATCTGTCTACACCCAACAGGTGATTCTTTAGTAGCGGATTGTGTTTTGAGGTCCTATGCAGTGATTATTGGGGATTTTGAGACTTTGGATGATTAGATATAGTTGGATATAGTTGAGTTCAATACGATACTGATCATGGACTAGTTATCCCATCACAGAGTGGTAATGAATTGTTATGTCAAGATCGTGACCTTAGTTATGCCTGGTGCATCCCCAATCATATGGCAGGGTTTGATTAGTCACGTATCGACGAGGATCATTTCTTACATGTAGGATAATCACTTAGTTTCTTGTGATTTCTTGGACTATATTTCATATGTTAGAGATGTTAGTATTGACTCATCATATCCTGAGACAGTATCTGTTAGTAAATTTATTGATGTATTTTCGACCGACCTCCCTAGACTATCACCTGAGAGAGGCATTGAATTTGGTATTGAGTTAGAGCCAGGAACCATACCCATTTCTGATTCCCTTTATCGTATGGCATTTACTAAGTTGAGGGAGCATAAGACTCTATTTCAGGATCTGTTAGATAAGGGATTTAGTCGTCCTGGTATTTCCCCTTGGTGCTCCCGTGTTATTTGTGAAGAAGATGGTTCTATGCCCATGTGTATTGTTTATAGGCAGCTTAATGGAGTCTCTATGAAGAACAAGTATTCTATGCCCCTTTTTGATAATTTATTTGACCAGCTTCATAGTTCTGCCATATTTTCTAATATTGATTTGAGATGAGGATCCCACTAGCCAATGATTGGGGCGAACGACATCCTTAAGACAAATTTAGAATATGATATGGTCATTATGAGTTACTAGTGATGTCTTTTGAGTTGACTAATTCCCTTGTAGCTTTTATGGATTTGATGAATCGTATGTTAAGACCTACCTTAATTCCTTCATTATCACGTTCATCGATGATATTCTTGTGTATTCGAGGAGTAGAGAGGATCATGAGTGGCATTTATGCAAAGTTTTCAAAGTGTGAGTTTTGGATTGAGTCAATTTTATTTCTTGGACATATGGTGTTCAAGGAGGGTATTGTGTGGACTTGACTAAGGTTGCGTCTATTTGAGATTTCTCTATACCGACTACTCCATCGAGGTTCGTAGCTTTGTTAGGCTTGTTGGTTTTATCATTGGTTTATTGAGGTGTTTTTCTTCCATAGAAGTGCCATTGACTAGACTGACTAGAAATGAGGTTCTTTTTCGGTGGTCCAATAATTGTGAGGCTTGCTTTCGTAGCTTAAGACTATCTTAATATCTTCTCATATTTTAACATTACCTATTGAGGGCAAAGTATTTGGTTTATTATGATGTGTTCAGTGAGGGTCTTGGTTGTGGTCTGATGCAGCATGGTTGTGTTATTGCTTATGCCTCAAAATAGTTGAAGGTTAATACAAAGAAGGTATTCTAAGGTTCGAGGAATGGATTTTAGTTCTACGGGTTAATGGTTTGCAGTTCCCGTTATTCCATCCATCCAGGCGTGGTAAGGATGCATACAAATTTGAAGCAAATTTACTGGTAGGGTGGTATGAAGAAGGATATTGTTAAGTTAATTTCTCGGTTCTTAAACTATCATCATATTAATTTTAAGCACCATATACCATGATGTTTGATGCAGAGGCTTCCCGTTCCTGAGTGGAAGTGGGATGGATCACTATGAATTTTACTCAAGCTTGTCTCGGACTCCTCATAGCCATGATTTGATTTGGGTTATCATTGACAGGTTGACTAAGTCGACACAGTTCATTTCACTCCATAAAACATATAGAGCAGGGAAGATAACCATTATTTATCTCTAGTGGTGGTTAGCTTTCATGGTATTCAAATTTTTGTAATCTCTATTCGCGGTATTTAGTTTATATCTCTATTTTGGATAGCTGTTATCTTGATATGGGTAACAAGGTTTATCTCAGCATAATATTTCACCCACATACATATAGTTAGTCTGAGAGGACCACTCAGGTCCTGGAGGACACGCTTTGGGATTGTGTTCTCGACTTTGATGGATTGTGGGAACAATATTTGGCATTGGTAGAGTTTGCATATAAAAAAAGATATCACTCCAGCACTCAGATGGCTTTTTTTGAGGCTTTATATGGTAGATGGTGTCAATCGATGATTGGTTGGTTCGATGGGTTTAAGTCTAGACTTTAAAATACAGGTCTACATCGAGATACTCTATATTGAGTTTGGTTGATTCATCATAGACTTTAGGTAGATCATAGTAGAAAAAAAAGTTATTTAGATTGCTAGTATCATGCTTTAGAGTTCAGTATTGGTGATCGAGTCTTCTTGCGGGTATCGCCTATGAAAGGTGTGATGAGGTTTGGGAAGAGGGGAAAGCTCAACCCATGGTATATTATCCCATTCGAGATACTTCATTGGATTGGTAGTGTTTCTTATAATTTATCCTTTCCTCCAATGTTTTTCAGCTGTGCATCCAGTTTTTATGTGTCTATATTGATATAGTATATCCCATATAAGTAGCAAGTGCTTAGTACAATTTTGTTTAGATTTATGAGGGATTATCAGTTGTTGAGAAATTGGTTCTGATTTTGGATAGAGAGGTGAGGTATGGTTAAGGTCCAGTGGAGGGATCATCTCATAGAGGAGGATACTTAGGAGATTAAGAGTGAGTTGAGATCTCAGTATCCACATTTGTTTGAGCCTTCAGGTATTTCCTTTCTCTAACTTTTAGGGACTAAAGTCCTTTTTAGTAGTGGATTGTAATAACCCTTATGTTTTTTTTGTATTTTTATATTTTCTTGCTTCTCTAGCTTTCCTATAGCGGCCCTATTTGTGACTTACTGAAATCAGGATTGGTTCTTGGGTTATTTTCTTGGTTGTTATTTTTGTTTTCTTGTTTCAGAGCGTTAACTGTTGAAATTATTGACTTCAGTAAACATTTTAGGAAAATAAACTCAGAATTGAATCCCGATAGTCCCATTAGCTCTAAAATATGGATTTTTATCTAGATGCCTCTTGGTTTAGGTCTAGAGGCCTTAACTTTGGTTTTACCTTATTTTGTAGTTCATAAGTGTAGCTTCGGCATCTTTTCATCATCGGAGCCTCAAATTGAAAATCCAATTGAGCTATCAGCTCTGCAATATCGAGTTGGGGTTAAGTGAGTTGTTTATTCAGGTGTCGGGCCAACCGAGCTCATTTTGAGTATACTTTGATTAACATTTTGTCGAAATGACCTCGAATTGGGATTTCATTTATATTGTTGATTTGGGGATATCATTTTCATGCATCTAGCATATTTGATTTATGTCCATTGGTTTGCAAAGTTTAATTGTTCGCTGGTTTGCATGTTGTAGTTGTTGCTGGTGCACATGTCTATTCTTCTACCTGATCACGTCTCCTTTTTATACGATCGCGATGAAGCTTACCTGGTTGCCTTTGCAATTGCACGTGCTTCTCACACGATCGCATCCTTGTACCCTATCAGCCTTCGCAATTACTATATAATATATATGTGATTGCATAGAGATTTCTGGCTCATCTTCGTGATCGTGAGCCTCATCCACTCTATTGCATAGAGCACGTGCCTTCCATGTATAAATACCTGGAATTTCTACAATTTCAGCATTGTTGTAAAACGTCAGCATTGCTTTTCATATTTTCACCTTGAAACACTCAAAATCCTCCATTAAAAATCCTTGGGTCTTTGTATGCGATAGTGCATGTCATTGAAAATAATATTTCTTCAATTGTTATTCAATTATTGGTAAGTTTCCACTCTAGATTCTTCAAATTTCACCCAAATTTCCCCAAGTTCTCAAAGTTGTTTCTTCACTTCTAGATCATTAATTCTAGATTTTTTCATGCTTGTCTTAGCTTCAAAATTTTGGTATGAGTTTCCTAAGATATGGGGAATATTTTGGTACCTTTTATTCGGTGATTTAGGTTTGCGGGTTCGTAGGCCCCTTTTGACTCGAATTTTGACACCGACTATATTTATAGATCTATGGATATTGTTTGGCTCATATTAATGTGTAGATTGTTATATTGATAATTTTGTGATTATTCAGATTCATTTTTGCATTTTTGGAGCTTCTTGAGATACTTTACTCAGTACTTGCGGGCTTATCTTTGGACGTCAGGCTGACAATTACTTATCTTAGACTTGGCTAATAGAAAAAAGAATTGTAATAAAGCCATCCTTGTATTGGGCATTTAGGTTTGGTACCCTTAACCCTGTAAGGTTCTTTAGGTTGCTTTTTGGTTATGCTTTGGCGTTGCATGCCATTGTAGATTACCCTAAGAGATAGTGTAGTATTTATTGCCTTTGGAACATAGATGGTGGGATTTAGGGGAAATATCTGTGAGTCCCAGATATTATGTATGGTTTTGATTACTTTAGATATCAAGCGTGTGTAGGGCCAGTAGGACTTGTGGTGATAATATTATTTGTGGTTGAACATACCATTATCATGAAAATTAGTTTTTATGAATTGATTTCTACTATTTTATGGTTAATAGCCCGATGTCAATGATTTTGAAACCTTGCATGGCTTCGTGGGAATCTATTCAGTATTATAAGATAAAAATGAGTATTAATGATGATTTTACTAGTTTTCGATGATAAATGGGATAATTGATGTAACCACTATTTTTGACATATTACTGGACTCGATGATGATTGAGCACTAGACATTGAAGATATATACTGGTTTTAGACTCGGTGATACTCGAACAATGATATTGAGATTACTGTGATTTAGACCCGGTGAATACCATGTACTTATTCACACTTTAGTACTTTGGGTTTACAGTTTCAATATGAGTTTTGAGTTAGTATGTGGGGATGCCTACCATGGACCTTGCTGATTGAGTTTAGTATGCGATCGGAAGAGTGGTGTACAGGGGAATAGAGGTATGGAGGAAAGTTGTACTATAGGTCCTTTCTAATGGACCTTCAGGTACCGGAGGAGGAGCATACACATTTACTTCTTTCCACATATCGTATCATCATGCATTTTCTACCCTTGAGTGTTGTTTTTTGGTTGTACTCTCCTGTCGTCTGGGATGACGGAGGGTTTGCATTCACTTATTTGTATCTCTTGGTTGTATGGGAGGCCGTTGGGATTATCTTTTACTTATTCCTATTTTGATACACTATTATGGTTTGTACTTAAAGTCTATTGGACTCCCTCTCGTGCTTCCTTGTTGTTATATTTGTTTTAGTTATCCTTTCTTCCTATTCTTGTTATTGAGGTTACCGTGTACCACCACTTCTGTTATTTGATCTTTATTTTATTAGCTGCATATAGATTAAGGCACATTGTCCTCTTTATTTACATGAATCGTCTTTATTGTTGACTAGTTATTTGGGATATCTACTTGTCTTTATCATGTTTGCTAGTGTCTTTTTTTTGTTGTACTAGTTTGAATTCTATGACTTGTTTTCGTTATTTTTCTATTTTACTGCTTTTATTTCTTATTTTGGCCTAGTCGGCCAATGATGCCTACTGGTTACCCATTGATTTGGTACTCATATTATTTTTTTGTATGATGTTATTAGGTTTTGGGGATGTTATTGCGTTGACTTAGACTTACACTTACAGTTATCCTTATCCCTTATTTTTATGTTTTATTTTTTGCTTATGTTGTACTTCTAGCCTTACTGTATTTTTGGGGTGGTTCTCTTAAGGTAGGATGTAGACGTCCTCATAACTTGAGAAATCAGGTCGTTACATATTGGTATAAAAAATCTAGGTTCGTTGGAATCTTTGGTACATTAGCTAGTGTCTAGTAGAGTACTATGGATCAGGTACGATGACATCCATATCCTATCTTCAGGAGGCTACAGTGACATATTTAGGATTTTACTATCTTTTCATTTCTATGTCAAACATGTATTGTAGTTAATCGCCTGAAACTTATTTGTTCTTTTTCACTCTTTCGTAGATGACATTTGCATGATCTTCGGTATCAGTAGGTGATGAAGAGCTTGTCACACCACTAGTTAAAGCACTAATTAGTAGTCGATCCCATGGTAAGGGTCGAGGTCGAGGTCGAGGTCGAGGATGTGGCAGAGTAGTGACACTAGCTAAAGATGTTTATCCTATTAGTGCTTTAGATATTAAACATGAGCTTGTACCAATTTAGAGAATAGAGTCTCAGGGCCAACTCCTTTTCCTCCTATGTCAACATTAGTTCCAATTATTTATCTATATATGAGTAGTTTTCTACTACAGTTTTTGGGTATATCAAGTCAGCCGATAGATAGGGTACAAACTTTAGCCCTGAGTTCTTTTAGTTTAGGAGTGCCACCGGCACTGGGTACTCATGGTTTGGGGGTTCCACCAACACTGATCTCTTTTAGTGTGGGTGTCCCGTTTTCTATTTCAGCCTTTCCAATTTAGGTGCCTCTAGCACATGCCTATACTCCATCAGCACCTGCAGTGCCTTCTCCTTCTGCTACTCCACCCATGCCTTCACATTTGCCTATGTATAACTCTGATTGAAAGGTATTGGATAGATTTCTAAAGTTAGGTCCTCCTAGGTTCACTGGTACATCCAGCGAGGATGCGAGAGAGTTTATTGATACGTTTCAAGAGAGGTTGAATAACTGTAATGTCCCTTACGATCATTTTTACATTTTTACTTTTTATTGCATCTTAGAGCCTTCTTGTAACCTCCCTAAGTCATTTATGACTTATCGGGACCGGTGAATTGATTTTCGGGTCGTTCATTTGGTTGTTATGTTTATTTTCCTATTTTAGAGTCTTAACTGTTGAAATTGTTGACTTCAATTAGCATTCTATGTAAAAGAATTTGGAATTAAATTCGACAGTTTTCTTAGTATCAGAAAATGGATTTGGTATAGATGGAGTCTTGGTTTGCATCCGAAGGCCTTGGTTTTGGTTTTATCTCATTTTGCCTTTTTTATGTGTTTTGTAGTTTTTAAGTATAGCTTGGGTTGTTGATTTGTCATCGAAGCCTCAGATTGAAAATATGACTTTTTCATTAGCTCTGAAATATCGAGATTGCGTTATGTGAGATGTTCATTCGGGCTTTGGGCCAACCCGGTTCATTTTGAGTAATCGATTGAAAGATTGGTGATATTTTCATAGTGTTTAATTTGGTCAATATTTCATCAAAATAAACTCAGATCAAAATTTTGACCGTGTCCTTGAGTTTAAAATGTCATTTCCATGAAGATAACATGTTTGACTTGTGTTCATCAATTTCCCTACGCATTTAGAGCATCATTTTGGGTGTTATTCTTGGTTGGTTTTCAGCTATTGCACCTGCTTATGGTGTGGATCTCAGGTAACCTGCGACGAGATCTAACTTAAAGCTCGAGTTTCCACCTTTATTGTAAAAGCCAGCGAAACTCGAGAGTTTTAGTTTCTGTTAGTATATCTAAAATAGTATTCGAACTATGAAATATTTAATTATAATATCTTGTGAAAGCTTTATTTTTATAAGTACCCTAATTAAATACTAGGTAAAGTTACATTGAAAAATTAATATTTATGAGGTAAGTATTATTGATTGTAATTTTATTAATTATGATAAATTTTAAATTTATTTTACTATAGGCTTACTAAATATCAGATAGTTATACAAAATGGGATAAATTTAAGATAATCAATAAAAATATCAATGGAAACTTTCCACGTATATATATGTACAAGGTGGTAAATTTCATGCATATAGCATTAATTATGAAGGCAACCTTGCTGTTAGAAATATTTATGTACAGAGTGCATGTATGTATGTATGTATGTATATATATATATAGTTTTTAAAGGCAAAGGAGTATTAGTTATTTACGTTAATTATCATACGATGCGAAGGGTTCTTAAGGAGATTTTTCTTAACTTCGTACGCAATATTTTCCTTTTAATTCTTTTAATTTTGATAAGTTTTGCACTTTTTTCTTCTTCTTCTTCTTCTTCTTCTTCTTCTTCTTCTTGCACTTCTTCTTCTTTAAGAAGAAGAATAAAAAAGTGCAAAACTTATCAAAATTAAAAGAATTAAAAGGAAAATATTGTGTACGAGGCTAATCTTTATCCGAATTATGCTCATTTTCCGAGCATGAGTTCCTGGTGGTGCAAAAACCATGGTAATTTTCATTTCTGGATCCAGTTAGCTAGTCCTGTTGGACTATTTTGGACCCGATTATCATCCTAGATCTGAATCCAATATAAATTATATAGTTAGTTTTATCTTGAAAGGTAGATTTTATTTTACCAATTTTGAGTCCATAGGAGATATTTTGTATTAGACGAGTTGAAGTGCTGTTTTCATTGGAAGACAACTAGGATTCTCTCACTTACACTTGGTATATAATTGGTATTACTGCGCTAGATAGTATCCTCTGTTGGGAATATTAGGTTGGCACCATGACCCCTGTCTGCTTGTTGCTTTCTACTCTATTTCTCTTTTGACGGTATTCAATGTAATATAATGCCTTTGACGATATTAAGCATGTGTTGTTTATACTCTTTGTTAGTTAGTGAGGTTCTTTTGAAGAGTTTAATTTGTATTTTCTATTATCTATATCTACAATTTTTAGTTGTAGTCATAGTATATATCTGTAGTTGTTATTTATTGATTATCCTTACCTAGTGGATTTGTCTATTCACATTTGTTCTTATCATATCCTTCTACATCCATGTCATTGAGGTTACGGTACACTGCCCTTTCCGCCATCCTGACACCTTTTATTACCTTCTTCTTTAATATTGTTGTTGTACTGCTGTAAGGTCCAGGGTATGTTCTTCTCTTACATGAGTTCCAGCTTCACTGATATATCTAGCTGAGTTGACTTGATTAGGGTACTTCTTGCTCCTATTGTGTAGCTGGATCCCTATGATGTATTACTTTCTCTATGACTTATATACTTTACCTTCCTGCTATTTACTATAGGTATTTTTTTATGCACCTGCAGCGCCCTTAAAGCTTACTGGGTACTCTTTACTTTGACAATTAGTACTCATACTACACATTTGGACCTTCCCCGATGTAGATGTAGGAGAGATATTATCGTTGCTGGTGCAACTTTTCATGCTAGATTTTGAGGATTCAGAGATTCATGGTGAGCTCCTAGCGATCAGAGTTACCTACTTCTCCTCGAATGGATGTGTGTCTCCTTTGTATTCCAGAGACATCTTCTATATTTACTTTTTTGATATTTCTGTACTCTTTAACTTTAGTGGCTCTTGTTTACACACTGATACCAGATCTTGGGTTGGTTTTATTAGTTGTTCATTAAACCATGTCTATTTCTCTTTTATGCCTTTTATATCTACTTACTTTACTAGTACTTAGCCTTTTCTCTTGTAGTAGCCTGTTACTTGTGGTTATGGGCTACGGGGGTTGGTTTACCTACAAGAGGGTTTTAGGTGCGATCATAACCTGAGAAATCGGGCTATGACATCTTGGTATCATAGCCTAAGTTCACTAGTGTCGGTGGTACAAGAGCAAGTGTCTAGTAGTGTCCTACATATTGGTATGATTACGTCGATACCTTATCTTCGAGAGGCTACAATGAAATAACTCTATCTTCTTGAATCTAAATCATGCGCTTTTATCCTTGGAGGTTTCCTGAAGTCTCATTCTTTCATATTCACTCTTCTGCAAATGGTTCATTCAGGGTCTTCTACATGCAATCGTGCCAGTGGCTAGGGTTCTAGTGAGGGTCCAAGGTAGGGTCTAATCCTGGGTTGAGGATACTTTCGAGAAACCGCATCATCTAGAGCTTTGGGAGTTGTCATAGAGCTACAATCATTCACAGACCAATGACCGACGGATCATCCATCTCATCAGCTAGTGGGATATAAGCCATCCCTAGCTCTGGTAGGGTCTATTTATGCTAGTTCTGCAGAGCCTATTGCTTGAGGTTTCTGGGTTAGATAGAGGTATACCTTTGGCGGAGGTAACCCTAGGTGTATGGTGTAGTTCTCCAGCATAAAGTTAGTTTAGATAATTGCAATAGGGTTCAATGTCTATTGTCGAGTATAAGGTTAAATTCTATGAGTTGGACAGGTGCACTGCTAGGGTTTCCCCTTCTAAGTGGGATAGGACATAAAAGTTTGTTGATAGGTCATTTCCTAACTATACTAACCCACTCAGTCATTTCCTTGCATTTTGTCTTTCCCAGTGCTTAGAGCTATCCGGTGGTTGCTCAAGTCATTCATGACTTGCTGGGACCAGTAGCTCGATGCCTTGGTGACTTATTTTCTTGTTATATCAGTTTTCCAGTTTTGAAGTTTCAGTTTTAAAATAGTGGAACTTGAGAGTGAAATAGTAGTAAACATGCTCATAATCGAATTTCAATAGGTCTATTAGCTCCGAAATGCCAACTTGGTCTATATGGACCTTAAATTCGTGTCTTGGGCTTTTCATTTTGAGTTTGGATTGTATTGGTTGAAATTCAGCGCAGGAAAATCTCTTTTTGGAGCCTGGGTGGTCTTTTGATGATCGAAGCATCGGATCGGGATTCCTTTAGCTCCAGAATATCGAGTTTGGGATAGTTCAGTTATTTATTTGCTTCCTGGGGAGCCCGGGCTTGTTTTGAGTAGGTTTGTGGAAGTCCTTAGTTAGGCTCTTTTTTGATCCTTTTGGGTTTGGGGTCTTTTTTGCTTAAATGGCCTCGAATGGTCGCTTCGTCGATTCCTTTGAGTCTGTGGTGTGTTTTCAACCCAAAATACACTTATTTTTTTTGGAATTGGACTCTGAATGCTCATTTTAGACCCCTCAAAGTTCTCCTATTTTTGAAAAGGTTGCTGTAGATCACAAACCACTCCAGTGGCCTAGAGGTCGCCTTGGCAAGGTCGCGCCTGCGTCCAGGGGCCACCCTGGAGAGGTTTGCCCTAGCGCTCAGGAAGCTGCCTCGGTGGGGTCACGCCTGTAACCAGAAGGGCACCCCTGCGGCCCCCTGCCCTCTATAAATAAGGCTTCATCCCTTTTATTTTTAGCTTGTTGCCTTTACGTTTTCAGTCCCTCTTTGAGTATGTGAGCTGGTCTTTGAGTGTTTTAAGTCCAGGGTAGTTGCAGGGAGTTGCGTTGGTTATGTAGAAGTTTGTGGTGCGTAGTTTTTTGGTGATTCTCGTTATTTTATGTTTTTCTTTAAATTGTGAAAAATGTTTTATTTAATTACTTTAGACCTAGTTTTACCCTTCGATTCATTGTCGCCTTGAGCTCATATTTGGACGAGTCCCCCGAGCTAAGGGTTACGCACTGGTATGTTTAGTTTTTTTCTAGGCTGTAAGACCCACTTCCCGACCGGGTTGCTAATTTCAATATTGGTCTTATTATGCATATTTTGATCCTTAGGCTTGTAATTTGTATAGTTTCGGGTGATATTGACTATGCTGGGGCTTTAGGTTCATCGTGTGTATACCTCGGGGATTTTCTTTGGCACCCAAGTAGGCAAGGTTTATTTTGTGCATTGTAGACTGGGTTGATATTATTATGCTTGTGATATGGCTAG
>JBDJHY010860080.1:0-14997 GCA_039654485.1 Withania somnifera | reverse complement strand
AGGTGTTCACTAATCACAGAAGCCTCTAGAATATTTTCAACTAGAGGGATCTAAATTTGATACAACAGTGATGGATTGAATTGTTGAAAGATTATGATATGACTACTAGTGGTATGGCATGAAGAAGGATATATCTGAGTTTGTGGCTAGGTTCTTAAATTGTCAGAGAGTTAAATTTGAGCACCAGCGACCTAGTAGACTATCTAAATAGATGTCTATTCCTTTTTAGAAGTGTGAGAAGATCACCATGGATTTTGTCTTGGGGTTTCCTACCACTGTGGGAGGTTATAAGTCCATTTGGATTATTATGGACCTTTTGGCTAAGTTTTCTAATTTATTATGGTTAAAGTTGATTAGATGACTAATAATTTAGTTGACATGTATATCAATCAGAATGTTAATTTGCATGATTTCCCTGTTTTTATTATTTCAGACCGATTTTCTTTGTTCACTTCATATTTTTAGAGGGTACTACAACATGGTTTGGGTACTCAGTTAGATATAAGTATTAATTTCGATCCTCGGACTGATTGCCAATCTAGGTGAATGATTCAGGTATTAGAAAATATGATTTGGGTATATATTATTGATTTTGGAGGGATTTTAGACAATAATTTACATTGGCAGAGTTTGCATAAAATAAAAATTATCACTCTAGAATTCGGATGGCACCTTTTGACGCTTTATATGGTAAGAGATGTAAAAAAATTAATTTGTTGGTTTGATGCTTTTGTGATGCAAACATTAGATATAATTTAGTCTTTAACGATATAAACTAAGTTTGAGTAATTCAGAGTAGAATGTTGACAGTAAAGGTAGGAGAAGATTTAAGCAAATAAGCTCGAGCCATAGAGTTCATGGAAAGCAATCATGTCTTAATAAATGTATCACCCATGAAGGGGTGTGATGAAGTTTGGGAAGAAGGGAAAGCTTAGATCTAAATTTACTGTCCCTTTTTCTATGCTAAAGCATGTTGTAGAGGTGGCTTATGTGTTAGATTTTCCACCTAGTTTATCAGCAGTGAATCCTATTTTCATGTTTCCATGCATCAGAAATACATTCTTGATGATTCCTAATTTATTGAATAAGAGACTGTGATTTTGGATATGGACATTGCCTATGAGTAGGAGCTTATGTCTATATTAGACAGGTAGGTTAGAAAGTTTTGGACTAATGAGATAGCATCAGTGAAATTTCAGTGGAAGAATCATCCAGTTTTAGAGGCTACGTGGGAGATTTAGTCTGATATGCATGCCAAATATCAATAAATTTTCAATTCTTCAAGTATGTTTTATTGCTTTACATTCGAGAATGAACACGGTTTTAGTGTTGAATGATGTAATGACCATAAAGGTTATTTTTGGCATTTCCTAAAAATTAATATTTTACCCTTCCCAATTATAGCTCTGGTTCATATTTGATCAATTTTGTTGTTAGATTTAAAACCAGAGTGAAGAGTTTTAAATTTTGGTGAAACTTTTAGTTTGAAAACCTTTTAGTTGGAATAGTTGAATTTAGAAAATATTTGGAGTTTTTAATCTTGAAATAGTATTTCTTTCAAGTCTATCAACTACTGGATGTGGAATTTGGTCTAGGAGAACCTTCGTTTTTAGTTCTAGGATTTATGTGGTAATTTAAGCCTATTTGAAAAGATAAATTGATATGTAAGTCCAAAACTTAACGTTGGTCAATATTTGATGATCGGGTGCTTGTAGTCGAGTTCTGTTGATTTCATCAAACTCAAGAGGTCAGTTTTTCCTAGAAGAGTGTTTGAATGATTTTCTAGAGATCCCGGAGCATTTTAGTATTCTTGGGAAAATTTTTAATTTTTATTGGGCCTTAGAGGATATCAAGTCAAGGAGAACTTGAATTCCCTTTTTGATGTTTCTTTTGAGTACAAATCATCGAATTTAGTAGGGTAGCATATACGGTTTGCGCGTATGAAATTTTGTATGAATCTCGAGGGTCTATTTAGGAACTATGGGTTTTATCATGACCCAAAATCCCAATGTCATGATGGATCCTACCTTAACCCACCTAGATAGGTAAGTTTGAGAAATTCTTTAAGGGTAAATGTAGAATAAATGAATAAACAAGAAGCAAAGTAGGTACAATACAAAATACATCTATAAAAACCACCCAAGAACCGGTGTTACAATACACAAGCCTCTAATACAAGGGATACATAACTGAAAAAAGGAATACATAGTCTCAAATTTCTAGGATCCTAATGTAGGATCTAAAACATAAATAAAAGAGTTTGTGAATCTTCCGGATGCCAAACAACTACTGCAACTCTCCAACTCCCGACCCTTAGACCTGATTGAAAGGGATATGATCACACCATGTCGAACTCTGTACCTATAAAAGTGTAGAAAAGCAAGGGAGTGAGTACCAAATAAACAATAGGTACTCAGTAAGTATCTCGGCTTTTGGAACTAAAACTAAACAATGAAGAATCACCAACTAGTCCAATCATCCCAACCACAATCCTTTTGATCTATGAATCAGTACAACACCAATAGTTTATAATTGAAAGTAAAAATAACTTCTACAGGGTGTATAGGTAATATCAATAATAAACTTTACAAAATAACCAATAATAAATCAATAAAACCAAGATATTCGCCAAATCCAAATCAAGGATCCCATGGAAACCTCATCAACAAAATATAACCTATCAAGTAAAGTGACAATGCTCAACTTATAACAAGTGTGTAACCCTTTCTGTATCCCATTTTAAGGAGGCCTCCTTCTCAAGACCATCTCATAACTCATGGGAATAAACCCTGTTGATTGTCCCATGGTCATAGATGGAGTCCATAGAACCTTGAGTAGTCTTCCTTTAAAAAGATCGCCCATGGTAGGAAGGGTACATCCAACGCAACCGAGAAATAAGCTCGTGGAATGGAAACTGATAAGAATAACCTCCTCCTATCTCAGATGTATATTACAGACTATGATAATCAGTAAAACTCTTATAATGAACACTGTAAAGGTAATTCCTCCAGATCTTAAGCACAAAGACTACCGCCGCCAGCTCCAAACTATGGGTGGGGTAGTTGTGATAATGAGCCTTCAACTTATGTTGGGTATATGAATGACCTTGCCCTGCTGCATCAGTACACAACCTAGCCCAATATTAAAGGTATCACAATAAATAGTATATGGCTGACCCTCAATTAGAAATGTCAATACTGGTGTTGAGGTGAGTAACTGAGGGACTCACAACCCTCTTACCACTGAAAAGGAAAAATCTTTCGGGTCAATCTGGTCATAAAAACTGTTATAGATGAAAATCCCTATATAAATCCTTTGTAGGTCAATTACGAATGGCTGAAACATTCGAGCAACACTGATACCGGCTGAAGACACCACATACCCCAAGAACTTAACTAGATCTAACCAAAAGACACACTTCGAGAAATTTACATATAGTTGCTTAATCGTCAGAGTACGGAGTACCACTCTCAAATGCTCCTCATATTTCTCCTGACTAGGAGAATAAACTAGGATTTCATTAATAAATGCAATCACAAACGAATCAAGGTGCGGCCTAAACACTCTGGTCATAAGATCTATAAAAGCAGTTGGGGAACTAGTCACCCCAAATGATATAACAAGGAACTCATAGTACCCATAATGAGTCCAAAAGACAATCTTCGGGATGTCCCTATCCTATATCCTTATCTAGTGCTAACCCGATCACAAATCAATCTTCGAGAACACCACTACACCTTGAAACTAATCTAAAAGGTCATTAATATGAGGTAAAGGATACTTATTTTTATGTAACCTTATTCAAGTTCCTGTAATCAATACACATGTGCATGGTCCCATATTTCTTCTTCACAAATAACACTGGAGCCCCCATGGTGAAACACTAAGGTGAATAGAGCCTCTGGGAACCAAATCCTGTAACTGAACACTGAGCTCTCGGAGGTATACTGGAGCCATGGGGTAAGTAGCAATGGAAATAGGTCTAGTACATGGCTCAACCTCTATAGAAAACTCAACAATATGCTCAGGTGGGAGGCCAGGAAACTCTTAAGGAATAACATCTAGGAAATTCAGACAGTGGGAAGATTCAGGGGGAGGATCAATGCTCACAGGTGGACACAAGCTAAATAAGAAATACAACCCCTAACTAAAAATATACCATCATGCATAATGGATACCACTGGCACCGGAGAGTGTCTAATAGGTCCCCTCAACACTACCAAAGACACCTCAGGCACGGATAATTTCATGGTCTTGGAAAAACAATCTAGGACCGCCTGATGAGGATATAACTAATCCATGCCCAGAATCACATCAAAGTCGACCATATCCATAACTATAAGATCATCCCAATTATCTAACCCCCATATAGTCATAATACAAGCTTAGTGAATCTGATCCACCACAATAAGATCACCTACGTGAGTAGCCACACTCATGGGCAATAGTAAAGGCTCACACATAACACCCAAATAGGGCGTAAAGTAAATAGACACATAACAATATGTAGATCTAGGGTCAAATAACATCATGGCTAGTTGGTGATGAACTAATAACATACCCGTAAATATAGGATCAGGAGGCTCTACTTGGGCTCTATCAGGTATGGCATAAAATAGACGGTTCCCAGCGCCCTATTGACTTTCTCCTCTATACCCACCTCTGCCCCTATGTCCCCCACCACAACTACCTCAACCCACTGCCCAACCACTTCTACCCAGTGGTAATATTGTCTGTAAAGGATCAATGGTCATTGCTGCTGGCTGAATGGCCTGGAGCTGTGGAAAATCTCTAACATAGTGATCCATGCCACCACACTAAAAACTACCATGACACCTTTCCCAACCTGAACTATCAAAAGAACTACCTCAGCTACCACGACCCTGAACCCCAATAGATGCACCCTGGTGGCTAGTTACTTTGTAAGCCACCAGATGATGGTAAAGAGGCCTAAACCAACCTATTTGGTTGTCCCTAGTGCTGCAATTGCAGCAACTAGTAAGGTGTACATGTGTCATGCCCTAACCTAGAAGATTGAGATCCACTAAAGTTGCCTTGGCGGCATTGCATCTTTTCACCACCCTTTTGGGCCAAGAGACGATGCCTCTTTATGTTGCCGGAATGATGAACCAGTGCTAACAACGAACTATCTTGAGCAAGTAATAACGCAACATCTACCTTTAACTCTAGTCTCAACCCGCTATAAAATAATAGACCTGCTCCGATCTATTAGCATAATTACAGCCCCATGCCTTGACAATTGTGTGAATCGATCCTCATACTCTGAAACTTTCATCGATCCCTACGGTAAGTCAATGAACTAAGCTCTGAGATCCTTGCGAACACTCTAAGGATCATACTAAACCATAAAAGCATCTGAAAATTGACCCATGACATCGGTGCGGACATTAAAGGTCTATTCTCTCTATATGACCTCCACTAGGCCATAGCCCGACCCTCTAACTGGTACCCAATAAAATCAACTCCATGTGTCTCTCTCAAGATGAAATCAGTAGGCTCTTCTCACACTCTACAATGATTTCATATCGAAACTGCTTGGAGTCACAAGAAAATATTAGGGACCCTATACGCATAAAATGATCATCGTCTTCCGGTCCTCAGAAGTTAAAATAGGAATTACGTGTTGAGGATGGCCTAATGGCTGAAATGGAATTACCTATGGGACAGGCTGCCTGGGAGGGACTATGGTTGCTGCTGGTGCCGACTAAATAGGAGGAGATGAGGCACCCTGTGCTGCACCCTAGGATGAAGTTTGACTCACGTCAATGCGGGTTATACCAAACATAGCCATCATATACTACCACATGTCTCAAAGTACATCACCGAGGGTGGCGGTATCTATGGAGGAGGGTTATCTACAAGTGCAGCCTCCTCTTGCTCCACTCTATCCTGGACACTCCCATACGTGCTGGCTCTTCCCTGGCCCCTAACTGGAGCTCTTTTTGAAGGCGGGGGAGCATTATTATCTCTAGGTACTGACCTCGTATGGAACATCTGTGGAAGAATAAAACTAATAAAAATAACCGAGAAACTAGTGGAAACCCCGCATGAAGGAATCAATAAGAATCAACCCTATAAAAGAGCTTTGTAGCCTCCCAAAGATAGGAAACAAATGTCAACATATCAATTCGCAAGACTCTACCAGACTTCTCTTTTACAGTAAGAGACACTTATAAAACTTGTGTTCTGATACAATTCTGTCACAACCCAAAAAATAAGTTGTCGTGGCATCTATATTTCATCAGTAGACAAACCTAATATAGGAGCAGAGTAGTTAGTAGTTGGTTAGTAACAAGAACACAAAAAGGGGAAAAAATAAAAAGAGGTATAAAGGAGACACAAAGATACACACCCAGATACAATCCAATCCCCAAAACTTAGAGTTATGGATGTAGAGCATCTATATACTGAAGTAGAAAAATACAGACACGACTAGGTATTTCCAAAATAGCTATCGAGGACCTAAGATGATAACCGCAGTACTGGAAGGAAGACTGGTAAGTAAGGATGCTAGTTGGTCACGAAAATCTCGTGGAATCACACCAGCTAGTGTTCCCAATCGCATCCATATGAACAACTTATACTAGGACCTACATCATACAAAGATGTAGAAGTGTAGCATAAGTACCAACAATGGGTACTCAGTAGGCATCACTGGACGACCGAGACAAAGTAAGAATAGGCAAGGTAAAAAATGATTGGGAAAACAAAGTAGTGGAATATAGTGTCTAATAAAAAAAGGTAAGTACATTAATAGCTAATAAGTGCAATGAAGGATCAAATATCCAGGTATTTAGTATCCGCTAAGAACTATGAAAAAAACTACTAATAGGGCATAACATATAGACGCACACCATGAAAAGATCATGACCAGACGAGACATGTAGTTGGAGCTCCAGCTTAACAAACACAAGGAGCTACCAACTAGAGACTATAACACCATCACCCAGTTAAGCTAGCAGCGAACACAACAAGTACATAATGGTACTAATTAGAAACAAAAAAAGCATAAGTAAAGCCTACTTGTCAATAAAACCGGCCGGTACCCCATTCTAACGGTAGGTACACTAAGAAAACCAAGTAACACAACAAGTACTTCACCCTTATGTCTAGAAGGGTACAAGACAATGCTAAGGATGCAATGCAAAGAAGTGCTGGAATAATAAATTAGTGTCCGTACACACCCTCCCTGGTACATGACTCTATCAAGAATGGACCCATGGAAGATATTCCGTATACTTCCCCAACCTACCCCAGTATAACCATCCCCTAGCCATGCAACATACCTAGGCATGGCATCCTAGTTCAGAGGGCTCGTAGAGGGATCCAATTCTAGGATCATCGGGGCTAAAAAGACAAAACTCGGGCTTAAAAAATATAATATATCTCAGTAGAAAAATGATATACAGTCGTACAAGAGAAAATCCCTAATCCCAAACAGATCCAACTGCCACCTTATAGACAATCTCAGAGGTCACAGTGAATACGAAAAATAGTCTCAAAATAGTATGGTAAAATAACTTCATACTACTCATAAGCGCAATTGTGGAAGATATAAGTGTATACAAAACCAGTTTCCAGTTATTGTTTGTCAAAGCCTACTCATCACTTAAATATCTAATGCATGCTCGCAATAGAAAATTCAACCAATAGGCTATATAAGTCTAAAACCAAAAACTAGGGCCTTAGTATAACTACCAAGCCCCAACTCACAAGGTACAATTATCTCCACACCCTAGGCCTGGTATCAAGCCTTGAGTTCTCGCATCCCAGATGCCACAAATATCCCAAGGCTGCCTGTCAAGGACCACGTATACTCCCCTACAGGTAAGAAGAACATGAAGCTACCATAGATCGGTCCAATATACAGACTCCAGGTCTCACACCGGACTAGGGAACACTATCATCAAATGGGACACTAATCGCAAAGTGGAACAGTAACCAAATAATCCATGCTCAAAAGGACCACCTCTACTCTAATCACACATAAAAGTACAGGTACAGCACAAAAATTCAGCCTACCAAGATCGTCTCTAAGGACACAAACATAAATTGGGAGATAGCTGCTAAGCTCTAATACCTAGTATTATCCCTTCCCCAACCTTACTACGGTCCATAGCTCGCACATAATGATACACGTCAAAGGTTTTACTCCTCTCAAATCATACAATAGTCCAGAGTCAGCGTGAAATACACGGGTAGGGAAGTACATCCCAAAGGTAAGTAGTTAAATTACAAGCTAGCTAAGTAGGCTATAGGAGAATAAGCATATCGAGGGCCGACTAGTCATCCGAGCCCCAAGATGGAACTTTACAGTAAAAATACTATATCTATACCCAATCTAAAGAAAGTAGGTCGTAGCCTACCTAGATTCTAGCGACTTCTTTGAGAAATATGCCCTAAAATGTCATAAATCACACATGAATATCAAAATCATGCAAGGCTAGAAAAAACATAACCCATGTGTCAATACGAGTAAAATAAGACTCATATTTCTATATGAATAGCAGGTTCAAAATTCAAACTAAAACTAGGTGCATAAACTCGAACAACTCAAAAGGAGAAAATATTTATACCAATATATAAAGCATACTCATGTATCACGTGGTATAAAATATGGCTTCAACTCAGTAGAATATGAATATATAAGCCCTGAAAATAATATATATTAGGGAAATATCATTACCATAGAAAATGAAGAATTACCCAGTAGAAATGATCATAGAACCACCTAAATATGATTCCAAAGAGTAAAAACTCAAGAAAACCTCTTAAAATTCTAATTTATATTTGTAAATACGAGAGGAACTCTGAAATATTGTCAAGAAAATGGAACAAGAAAGATATATATATATATATATATATATATAGGCCTGCCAGTGACCTTCGTAATTGCAGAGAAAACCCATGCAATCGCGACCCATAATCTCCCTATCATTTGCGATCACGATTGACCACTTTGCAATTGCAATGAGAAAGGGGCCTAGCCTAGGAAATCATGATAAAAACCCACACTGCCGTGGTGGTTTTTCCCTCATCCAGACTCAATTTGAATATTTGAGGCTCGAAATGTAAATTGGGTTTGATTTCAACACTCTATAATGAAATCCTTATGTAAATACTCTTTCGAACTAAATGAAAGAAATGACAATAACATGCAGGATCATATAAACTAAGTAGGTCATGGAAAAGTCATAATTACAAAGGAATCAACCCACAACAAATCTCAAGGATCCAACTTATCGATCCCAACAAGTCATGATCGACTTAAGGCAATTAAAAGAATACTCTAAATACACTGGGAGTTGTACAAACCTAAAAACAACTACGTGGTCATTAAAATATGACATTAAAGGAAAGAGATGATTCCTAATTCTTGGCATTTTTGTGACATTGATAATGGTTTGAAAGGTCAGGACTTAAGTTTTTATCTTGGTATGGTCATGATATTGATTTATGATATAAAAGGCAAGCACCAATATGTAAATCTTGGCATTATCCTGACATTAATATATGATATAAAATCAAGTACGAATGTGTAAATCTCGATACTGTAAGGTACATATGAAAGGCATACATTGACTTGTTTTCCTTATTGAATTAAAATTTGGTGACCATGTTTAATATAGATTACCTTTCATACTCATTTGAGTTGTTATTGATTTTTCCAACTTATTCCCTTAATTATATTATATTATGATAAGATCTGAGAACTAGTGTATTGTCCCGATGAGATGAGTTGAGTTATATTATCTTGATATTGAGATGAAAAGCTCATGAAACCAATGAGAAATGATGAGAAATGCCTTTATTAACAATGAAATGAAATTGATATATTAGTCTAAAAAATATTTGGTGTCATGGTATTATTGAGATTAAATATGATGAATCATTTAACTTAGCTTATTCTTATTAGTATCCATCTCATGAGTTTGTTCCTTTGTTGTGTCATATGTACCCTTCCAACCCCGGCTGGAGTTGGAGGTTGGAATCCAATTGAGGTATTAAAGATTCCACCTACGAGATTGAAGCACAATGAGTGACATTTGTCCTATAAGTTGTGTCGTGGAGGGAGGCCTACCTCCGAATAGGCTAAGAATGTGTTATTGTACTTGACATGATTTAAATTAATTTCAAGTGATGGTTGATATGTTATCGCAGTTGACATGATTGAAATTGAGTTCAAGTGATGTTTGATTTGTTATTTTGATTTTTCCAGTAGTGACTTATTTGATACTTTATTATTTAGACATGGATTCAGTGTTTTTGTATTATTCATACTATTTTATTTACCTCTTATATATGTATACACCTTGTATATGTTACTTACCTTTACCATAAATTATTGTATTATGGTGAAATTTTTATCTTGTTGTTTACGGGGTTATGGTTGGTATGTATCGGTAGTTGGTGCTCGTCACCACTTTGTTTTAAACCCAATCCAGGGATAATTACTGAGCACTTATCGATTTATTTTTGTAATCTCTCCCTTGCTTTCTACACTTGTGTTTGTATAGGGCCTGACGTAACTTGATTTGTTCTTCCAGATCAGGTATAGCTTTGAGATTTGAAGAGTTGAGGTTGCTGCCCTATTCATTCAGCAGATGTCCCAAACACTTTTAAATGTTTTCTTAGGTCTAACTTGAGGATTTTGGATATTTGAGATTTATGAATTTTTTGGCTCTGTATTACTCAGTATTTAGAGGATTGTACATGGTGACACTAGTTTTTGAGTGGTATTATTAGTTGTATTTTTTCCCATACCTTCTTTTTTTCTTGCTGACTTATTTTTTTCTATATTTACTCTTTTTGTATTGTATAAGCTTACCTTGCCATATAGGTTGAGATAGGTGTCATCACAACTTGAGATTTTTGGTTGTGACACTTTATTTAAAGTAAGTAGAGGTTCTTGACTAGTCCAAAACGTTCCTTAGGTGTTTATGTGCTTAATTATTTTAATTTGGAGTAATGGGAAATATTTAGGGTGTCTATGTGGGTTAAAAGACGAGTATTCACCTAAACACTAGAGTCAAGGAAGTGGGATTAGAAAAATAGTTATAAACTTATTGTTTATTGATTTATAAATGGATTAGAGATATTTGTATGACCTTGATATACCTAAATGGATTTATTTCAACTTGGTTGATGCTTTACTTCATATTCAACCCATGTGGGGCTATAGTTGAATTGATATGATTTTTTTATTTGTTATTTTTCCCATAAGTGGCCTCATTGGTTTATTGAGCTACTTTTCCATTTTTCCATTAAATATACATGACATATTATTATTTCTTATTAGATTCTAGATCATGGATATGAAAATGTGGCTCTCAAAATAGATTATGAAATGATGTGAAGGAAAAAAAGACAAAGAGGAAAATTTTTATGTAAGACCCAAAAGGAAATGATTTTGGTCACCGTGAAATATATGTAAGACCCTATGTAAAATGACTCTAGGCAATGATTTTTGATATGATTATGGTCCGAAAGGAAATGGTTCTGAAGTATACATGGCTCTTGGATTCCCCCATTTGAACTGGTTAGCTATGTAAATAATGGATATGTATCGTAGGACAGACATATAACATGTTATTTGAAATTGAATTGCATTATATTGCACTATCATTGTTGACATACATGGTTGACTTAATACTTTGTATATTATATTTAATTAGGATTATTTGGACGCATTTACTCAATGTTGATATTAAATTACCCCTTCATTTATGGTTGGAAGAGATTATGGCCCTGAGATGCTAGTTGATTAGATTATTAGACTTATTACATGGTCCTAATAAGATGAAATTTACCTTATATCCTTGTAAAATTGGCATGAGAAAAGCCTCCTCACTATGATATATATAATGAGGAAAGTATTATGATGATGAGCTGAGATAGATAGTTTGATTATGATTCATGATGAATTAATGGTTATGATTGTGATTTTGTGATTACTTTTACTCTGGTCTATTCTTTTAGAACCATCGTATGAGTCCATTTTTTATTATACAGGGTGTACCCTTCCTACTATGGGTGTACTTGTATATTGGAAATCGATATGTGTATAAAGAATTAGTTACACAAGATAGTGGCATAACAAGTGAGTTCTTCTCATAAGTTGTTACTTGAATCAAAAAGGGAGGACTATACCTAAATAGATTAGTATGGTCCCATGATAGTGATGTAGATGATATGAGTATGGACTGGTTATAGGTTTATTTACTGATGTAGTCTATTCATTTAAGAATATATCTTACAAGCCTATTCTTTGGTATCAAGGATGTACCCTTCTTACTATGGGTGGACTTATGCGTCATAACTGACAAGGATGTTAGACTTGAGAAGTTTTCCTTTTACCTAGGAAAAATCCTTTTAGAATCTATCCTACAAGTCCATTTCTCAATATCCTGGATGCACCCTTCTTACCGCAGGAGGAATCATGTGTTGGGATTGAGTGGGGTATTAAAGGTCTCCTTCCACTACCTAGTAGCTTGATGAGTGGGATTTTCCTATGATTCAAGAATTGAATCATGAAGAAACTCTTAATTGAACAGGTTGAGAGCGAGAGTTTGGTACTTGAGATTGATTCAGATCTTAGTTATTTATTCACGTTGTTGTTTATCTTTTGATGTTCCTAATGAGGAGAAATATTGATACCTTATTTGTGGTCATATTCTTTTGACTTTATTATGATGTTTCATTAGTTGATTTTAGATCATTACTATTAGATTCTGCTGATTAATTTATTTTATTTTATTGTTGATATCCCTTCCAACTTATATATGTTATTATTATATTATTATCTGTTGGGTAGTTTTCTATTTGGAAGATTGATATTGTGGAAGAATTGTGTTTGGTATATAAGGGTAGTTAATGCTTGTCACTGCTTTGTTCAATAGAAGGCCAAGGATACTTGTTGAGTACCTGTTGTACTTTTGGTACTCAGCCTTACTTTTTCTACAGTTTGTGTAGGTCTAGGGACAGGTGCAGTTTGATTTGTTTCCTAGATCAGAGTCTGAGGATTAAGTATTGGAGAGTTCAAGGTAGTTGTTTTATCATCCAACAGACTCTACACAATCTTTTATTTTATGCCTTTAATTCTACTTAAGAATTATGAGTCATTTATTACTTGTATATTTTATCAGCTTTGTATTATTCTCTGTTAGTGGTTTGTACATAGTGACTCCAGATTTTGGGATGGTTTCTTAGTTGGACTTTTGTATTCGACCATCTTTTCTTCTTGTTTACTCATCATTTTTTGGTATTGCCCTTTCGTGATGTTTAGTCTTACCTATCCAGGAGGGATAGGATAGGTGAGATCATGACTGGATATTTGGGTCCTGACAATATTAGCTAATAATAAATAAAAAAACACTTTCTTTCTTTTTTATTCTTTAGTAAAAAAAAAGTGGTGTGGCAACATTTTCTTTCCTTCGTCTATATGCGACATACTATTGATTGATAGTCTACTAAGGATATGTGTTATGACATTGACCCTACCCAGATGGTAAAGCACACTCTTATCATAGTCCTTCAGCAATTCAAGCCATCTCCCATGATGAAGATTCATCTTGTTCTGACTAAACACTTTTCATTATAGACACTATAGAGAGAGTAGCACGACATATTCAATGAAAAAACTATTGTTGATAGATCAAGGTCATGAGTCTAGTAGTTTTTCTCGTGAGTCTTATGATATTTGGAGGCATAAGAAATGACCTTACCATTTTTCATTAATATACTACCAAAACCTACTCTACAAGCGTTACAATAGACAATGAAACAGTCGATACTCTTTGGTAGGGTCAACACTAGATCAAAAGTCAAATAAGCCTTCTAACTTTTGAAAGATTTTCCCACAACTATCAGATAACTAAAACTTTATCTTTCTCTACATCAACTTGGTCAATGGGGAAGAAATAAAAGAAAACCCTTGTACAAACCTTCTATACTACTTAGCTAAACCCAAGAAGGTTCTGATGTCTATCAGGAAATAGGTCTAAGCTAGTTCTTCACAAGATCTATCTTTTTAGAGTCTACGTAAATTCCATTATAGGAAATAACCTTCCCAAGGAAAGCTACTGACTTCAATCATAATTCACACTTCAAGAATTTTGCAAAAAACTGGCAACCATAAGAGTCTACAACACATCCTTTAAGTGATTTTCATGTTCCTCCTCACTCTGCAAGTAAATCATGATGTCATCTATGAAGACAATCAAAGTATGTACAAGTACTTCTTGGACACCCAATTCATGAAATTCATAAAAGTTGTCGAAGAATTTGTTAGTTTAAAAGACATAAATAAAAATTCATAGTGACCATTTTCAGTTCTGAAGGTAATCTTCGAGATGTAAAACTCTCTAACTTTCAATTAATGGTAAGTAGACTTGAGATCAATCTTGGAGAAACTTATGAAACCCTAAAGTTTATGGAGTAGGTCATCAATTTTAGGCTCTAGGCAAGGGATACTTCTTCTTGATTGTGACCATGTGAAAAAATATAATAATTTATGCACATTCTGATAGAATCGTGTTTCTTACACAAGAATAGGACCAGATCACCAAAAGGGAAATATTAGGTCTGAGGAAACCTGTCACGACCCTATTTCTCGGATCATGATGGCACCTACTATACCACTAGTAGGAGAACCAAACCCCGTAGTTCATAGCCGAAGGGAGGACTACTACAATTAATACGGATGAATATGAAAAGAAATAGTAAAGAGGTAAGGAAATTCGGAATACACCCATGACCCGATGTCAATGTCAAACGAACCACTAGTATAGCACAACAGTAGAAAATATACAATATCCAAAGGTCTCCGAAATATAATGGAGATAATCAAAATATAAAGCTGAAGAAAAACAGGATCAAGTTGCATGCCAAGCTCACCTTAAAACTCTGATCTGAGAAGGAACGAACGATCAGCGAGCTGAATCACGAACGAGGACCTGTACTCGAATCTGCACAAGT
>JBDJHY010859971.1:0-15000 GCA_039654485.1 Withania somnifera | reverse complement strand
TCCTATTGAGGAGGCTCATTTGTATAAAAAAGAGTGAGTTGTGGGATCAGTATCTACAATTGTTTGTTACTCCAGGTACTTTCTTCTAAATTTCAAGGACGAAAGTCTTTTTAGTAGGGGATGTTGTAATACCTTGTCACGACCCTATTTCTCTTGTCATGATGGCACCTACTATCCAACCAATAGGAGAACCAACCTTGTAGCATAGAGCTGTATGTGATAGCATACTATAGCAATCAAGGTACGATAAAACATAATAAGTTTAATAAAAAGGAGAAACGATAAAGTACGATAAATGACATAATATAAATTGAGTCAACAAACCTCCCTAGACCTGGTATCAGTATATACATATACAAAGTCCATCTCTGAAAATACAAAAGAGAAAAAATCGATGCTGATGAGACATCACTAGGTTAGACGTCAAAATTTCACCCTGAATATCTAAAAAAAACAGTAAGGTGGCACGAACAGTGTAAACATTGGAAGGTACTAGTATTCATATCTGCACCAAGGGGACACAAGTGCAGTATGAATACAAGTTGTTGAAGCAACAAGTATCCAGTAAGCTTCAAGGGCCCATTAGGAACATAAAAAGTATAACCATAATAAATAAGAGGAATAAAGAGAAAGAAGGTCACCAAAGCAAGTAATACAACACAGAAACCTAGATAGATAGAGATAAGCAAGAAAGATGATAGTTGTACAAATAAAGCTAGCTAAAATATAGAGCAGGAATTCAAGTAAGGAGAGAAATTCTTATTTGGGATCTTGGAAGCACAATAGAAATAACAATAGTAAAGTAAGACATGACAGATAAAAAGGAAGACTATAGGGGAATAAGCGGTGTACCGCTAACCTCAAGATATGGAAGGAAGGATAAAACAAACACCAACACACTCAAATAAGCTCTTAAGGTAAGGATGAGCAATAAGTAAAGCTACGACTAACACTAGCATTACAAAAAGCCATAAAAGCATATAAAACCATTCCAAACCCCTATGAGAATGGAAGAGTACATACAAATAATTCTCACCCATCCGACGTGTCATACCACTAGAGAGTTCATACAAAAAAAATAAAATTTGATAAAGTAAACATAGACACAATGATACACAGTTCCTGTATACCCTCCTCCTCTAATGCCCCATAAGCCTGGAAGGAAGGAACCATGGAAGGCCTTCCCTCGAAATTCTCATCTTCACCTTATACCCCTAATCCAGTATATCTGTTCCCAAAATGGAAAGATCCATGGAGGTATGCCGATCGCGTACAAAAATGCCTAGCTTCACAGAAAGATTCTCGTCACAATATTATGAAGCCTTGGGGAGGGTCATGTTCGGGCATCTAATGCCTCACTATAGTGGTATCACTGTACCATAAACCTTGGAAATTCAGTGCCATAAGTCTCATTATATTAGGGAAATAGGGTCCTAAATCAATAAGCGTGAAGTAGTATGAAAAAGGATGTACTCACTGCCGAAGTGAAGCCGGACTCAAGTGCCAGTAGTAATAAGTAAATGATAGTACCCAGTGCTTGGGTAGAAACATGGTCTAAAACACATAGAGAAGGGTAGTACAGGGTGCCTGGAATGCGGTGGAGCCTAAAACAAGTAAAAAAAATTCTTATGTTATTATTAGTTATTAGAATGTCCCATTCATATAATATTTAGTCCATTTATCCATTAATATACGAAAATTAATACACAAGGCCATATAGTCTTGAAAAATTGTGATAATAGGATCCTATTCAAATGCACACTCACAGAAGGTAAACCTCACGAAGCTCACAATGTATTAATGCATATACACAAGAAATATTTACAGCTAACCTATGTCTTGCACAAGCTCAGTCTAAGCTACAACTAGAAACACGCAACAACCAGACAAACCCAAAGGAAAAATCCCAAATCCAACCCGCACATCAATGTTATAATACTTTCAGAGTCACCTTACAGCCATTGTAAGGACAATACTAGGTGAAAGGTGTCGTATTACACCAAGAGCCGTCAGAAAGAAAGAGATGAAGTAGAATAGAATACACGGTCAAGGGTAAAGGTAATGACCTAGTAATACCAACCTACTAATGTTATTTAGAGTAATTATACAATCTATATGCCCAGAGTAAGCCCAAGGAGTCTATGTTTTATGTAGAGAATACCGCACTGCAGTACACTAAGATTAGCTTGTCTATTATGATGCCAAACATCTTCGAATAGCCTCAAAACTGGTAAAAAAATAATCTTCATGTCAAGAAAAAGCTAGTTGTATACATTATTCTTAATTATAAACTAGGCCAAAAATTGAGCCTATAATGGGCCTACGCGATTCGCTATCCAGACCTTGAGATGAACTCTTCCACGTCGTTTCTGGCTACTCTAGGAAATCATACTCCAAAAGTAAGCAAAATTAAAGTAGGAATGGGCTCCAAAATTCTTGGAAAAAATGGATAACAAGGAAACAGACTTTACAAACTTATAAAGCTTAAACGGGAAATTTACATATTGAAATAGAGGAGAGGAATCGACTATGGATAAAATGTAGTCCCAAGCACCCAAATGCAATTACCAGAAACATTAAAACCAAGGGTTATACAAGAATTAGCAATGGCTACTAGTGCGGTAATTGCCATGGAAATAGAGGATGAATAAGGTGAGCTTCTTACCACGATGATGGACGAACCAATAATTTTAGCTAAGAAGAGTTACCAATACTTAATTGTGTATTTTCTAGCAATTTAGAACTCTAATGAGATGTTTTAGAGAGAGAGAGAGAGAGAAAATAATGTAGAAGTGAGTTGAAGATTTAAGGAAGAGGCACATATATAAAACTGGATATGTCGCACCTATAAAGAAAGGGTTGCAGGTGCGATGAAAAGGTCATAGGGGCTAAGGGTTCCCAGCCCACCTGTCCTTGTAGGTGCGGAAAATCCTTCAAAGGGGAAGAAGTTGGAGGTATGACCAGGACTTTGCAGGTGCAAAGTTTATCCTTGGCACTTGTAATTACAAGTGAGAGCTGGACATGGAAAGTGCTACGTTGCAACTATGACCAAGGTATCACAGTTACGAACGCACCAGCTGATGCCTACACCAACAATTCCAACTGATTTGAATTTTTTTGATGAAGGTTCGATATGAGTCTAGGGGATGTATGCAAATAAATACTGCATACATGCCTGTAATGATATTTTGGGCTCAAAGGTATAGTCGAAATCTTAATAGTGGACCGTTTTAGGGAAATGTTGACCAAGTCAACACTTAAGCCAAACTTCCTAAAATTCACCCAACACCTCAAAATTCACCACGAACACCAAGAAAAGAAAAGAAAAAATCATCCTAATCTAAACTCGACATTTCAAATCTGATGATGAAGTTGAATTTTTGATATGATGCTTTGATCATCGAATGTTGACCGAAGTAAAACATCAAACAAATGGCTAACTGTAATCTCATTAAATAAGATAAACTCACACCGAAAGCTCCTAAACTAAGAACAAGGGTCCACCTAGATCAAAATCTATGTCTCAGAGATGATAGAGCTACCAGAATTCAAATTTGATATTGTTTTGAAGGAATTTTAACTAAAGTAAATAATTAACTAAATTAAGTCTATAAAGCAGGGAAAATGAGATAAATCTCAACTAAACTGTCAGGGAGACAAACTACCGATCTTAATAGGTAATAAATCTTTGGGGAAGCTACTGAAAAGCTCTAAAATGCAAGATAAAATGTAAAACAAACAAATAACCGCAAGGATCATTGCAATATGTACTACTAAAAAGGAATTTCTTCCTTAAAAGTTAAGAAAAATAAGGAAAAAAAGGAAATGAAGGTACTTGACAACTCAAATAATCACGGATACTACATATGCATCTCACCCCTGACCTCCCAGGTGGCCTTCTCGACCAGATGATGCCTCTACTACACCTTAACCACTGGTAGATCTTTGGATCTCAAGCTCCTGACTTCTTTGGCTAAAATAGTAATAAGCTCCTCAATGAAAGACAAAATCTCATCCAACTACAGTGAATCCCAACATAGCACATGAAACTCATCCATAATATAACACTACAACATCAAAAAATGGAATGTCAGATGAATAATTGAATATAAAAGAGGAAAAGCTAGTCGATAGGTAACATCACTTACTTTCTCAAGTATCTCAAATGACATAATATACCTGGGGATAAGCTTACCCACATACCGAACCGCATAAAACCATGCATAATAGCTATCCGCAGAAGCACCCGATCACCAAACCCTAACTATAAGGGACAAGTCTAGGGTTTAGCTCTTCTTCTTACTCTACACTGCCCATAGTCTTTACTAAATCAATCGAACCCGATCAAGAGAATCTCTAAGCAAGTCTATATGCTCTCTAGACTCAAAACAATTAAACTACATAATAAGTGAACTGCACCGCCTACCATATAGTACCTCAAAAGATGCCTTATAGATGCTAGAGTGATAACTATTATTATACGCAAACTCTGCTATAGCCATATGCTAATCCCACACACCTCTAAAATCGATCATGCAAGCCCTCAACATGTCCTCTAGGACCTAAATAGTCCTTTTGAACTAACCGTCGGTCTGAGGGTAAAACACCATACAAAATTTAACCTTAGTACCCATCTCTAACTGAATAGTCCTAAAAAAACTAGGAGGTAAACTGCATACGACAACTAGATATAATGGATATTGGAGCCCCATGCAATAAAAATACCTCTTGAATATAGATTTGAGCCAACCGCTCTACACTATAACATGAATAAATAGGGATGAAATGAGCTAAATTAGTTAACCTTTCAACAATAACCCAAATAGAGTCATGGACTCTGGAAGTAAGTGATAAACAAAAAATGAAGTCCATAGTCACATGATCCTACTTCCAAGTAGGAATAGGGAGTCTTTGCATCAACCTACTTGGTCGTTGGTGCTCAAACATAACCTACTGGCAATTCAAACACTGAGAAACATACCCTATAATATCGATGTTTATCATTCTCCACTAATAAAACCAAGATAGATCCTAATATATCTTAGATAGGCCGAGATGAAGAGAGTACCTAGAGATGTGAGACTTACGCCAAATTATTTAAACCAAACGATCAACCTGCTGAATAAAAAATTGACCTTCATACCTCAGATACCCATCAGAATCAATAGAATATCTGCCTACCTCACCAGTAAACACTTAATCAAAGAGGGTGCTCAAATGCTAATCCTTAAACTAGCATTGTTGAATCTAATCCAATAATGAATAATGGGCCTCATCACAAGCCAACACCCTCCTAGATTCAATCAAGTCCTATCTAACAAACTATTTATCAAAGGGTTGGATGTCTAAGTCCAACACTCTCTATGAAAATGTTAATGCTACCAAGCTCCCCATACAAACTGCCTTTCTACTCAAAGCATCTGCTATTTTATTTGCCTTTCTCAGATGGTATAAAATAGTAATATTGTAGTCCTTCAGCAAATCAATCCATCTTCATTGCCTCAAATTGAGATCCTACTGGGTTATAATGTATTAAAGTCTACAATGGCCAGTATATATCTCACATGGAACTTTATATTGATAATGCCTCCAGGTTTTAAGCACAAACACTACCGGTACCAACTCTAAGTCATGAGTGGGGTAGTTATGCTCATGAACCATCTACTGTCTCAATGCATATACAATAAATCAGTCTTGTTGTATAAGAACACACCCTAAACTAATATCTGATATAACACAGTACACAGAAAAGCTCTGGACCTCAATTTTCAAAGTCAAAACTAGTAATGAAGTCACCAAATCCTTAAGTCTTAGAAAACTCACCTCACACTCCTTAGACCACTAAAAAGGAACATCTTTCCTCATCAGTAAATGAAACCCTGTAAAAACTGTATGTAGTAATCTATTAAAACCCAAAAAAATCTTTAAACTCAGAAAGAGATGTCGATCTCATCCAATCACGCAATACCTAAACCTTTGTTGTACCAACCATGATCCCATCCTTAGGCATTAAGTGTCTTAGGAGTGCTATCGACTCCAACCAGAACTTAAACTATAGAAGTTGGCATAAAGGCAACATTCTCTCAAAGTCTAGAGTACAACTCTCAAATTCTTCTCATGTTATGCTCTGCTCTACGAGTATACCAAATTATTAATGATGAAAACAATTATGAATAAGTACAAGTACGGCTTGAGCACCTTGTACATCAAGTCCATGATGTTTACAAGGGCATTGGTCATCCCAAAAGACATATCCAGGTACTGATAATGTCTATATAAATTCCTGAACACAGTTTTTTGGATGTCATCTTCCCGAAACCTCAATTGATGGTATCCTGACCTTATGTCAATCTTAGAAAACACCTCTACACCCTGGATCGGATAAAAAAAATCATCAATCCTCGAAATTGAAAACCTTTTCTTAAATACCATCTTATTAAGCTATTGATAATTAAAATGGGAATCATTACCGGCTCTAACTCAATAGCGAATTCTATATCCCGATAGGGTGGAAGGCCATGTAGGTTGGTCGAGAATATATCCAATAACTTAGAAGCAATAGGTATAGAATCAAAAGTAAGATTTTTATCTCTAACTTCGTGAACAAAAGATAAAAATCCAAATATACTCTTGCCACCAATCACCGATCGCAAGGTAGGAAATAATCCTTATTTGTGTTCTTCTGATAAAACCCTTCCATACAATCAGGGATAAACTTGACACGACTAAGGTAACAATCTTGGCATCGAAATCCAAAACTACATGGTGAGGGGATAACCAGTCTAAGACAAGAATAATGTCAAAATCTACCATTTCTAAAAAAATAGTTTGTCCCAAGTGTCAAATCCACAAACAAAACCCAAATGGGACCTTAAAACCCGATATACTATTAAATAATCTCATACCAGGGTATAAACAGATATAAGAACATATAATAAATCACTAGCTAACCCCAAATAAGGTGAAAATAGGAAGATATGCAAGAGCATGTAGATCCAGGATCAAATAAGGCTAAGGAAAATCTAAAGAAAACATAAATCATACTTATAATCAAAGCATGCGATGCCTTTTATAACACCCTGAAAATTTATCTAGTGTTTAAAACGTTTTATACTTATGCTTAAGTTCGAATCCTATGAGCTTCAACCTAATTCTAAGTTATTAAATCCTTGACCTATGTATATTGTAAAGCATTGGAAGAAATTATAGTTCATAAACAACTCATAGAACCAAAGTTGAGTTCAAGGCCCTTCATAATTTGCTCATTTTGAGGTTCCTTCGTACATATATCAAATTTATTCAACCATATATCCCTATATATAATGATTCTAATGACCCATGACCTGTTCACAGAAAGGTCTTTGAGTATAGAATCCAATGCAATCAATCTCGTGTCATTTGGATCTTGAAGTAGGGAGATATGCCTATTTTATTAAAATGACGCAGTGTAGTGGACCTACTAGAACAGTAGCTCAAAATTTTAGGTACGAGTTCCATATGATGTGTAGCATATTTTATACCTCTTATATGAAGTTTCGGGTTCATAGGCCTGTAGGTCTATTTTGACCCATATTTTTTCTTCTTCCATTTTCACAGCTTTATACGTATTGTTTGACTTTTACTAATGTGTAGATTATTGTTTTGCTATTGTCGTGATTGTTTGAGATCATTTGTGCATTTTTTTTGTATTTGGAGAAGTTTTGGCCTATTTTACTCAGTGTTTAAGCTTATCTTCTCAAGGAAGTAGGCTATGACTTACAATCTTATACGTGGATTATATGAGAAATAATTTTAGTTATTAGGCATCCTTGGGTTGTGATTTCTAGGTTGTTACCCATGACCCCTATCCGCTTCTTTAGTACACTTATTGGTTTTATTTGTGATGACCAAATTTCTCAGGTCATGAGGGCAAGTACATCCCACCAAAGGAGAACCACCTAACAAGTAAGCAAAGTAAGAATAATAATCTAAGTGCAAAAGATAAGATATAATTAAGGGACAGGGATAAGGAGAAGTCTATAATAAGTTAAAATAACCCCAAAACCTGATATCTGAATACCTGAGCCACTAAAAAAGAATACAATGTTTAAAATAGATATACGACATCTGTCGGGGAACAATAACAGAAATAGATAATAAGAATGATAAAAGATATGCTTCGGACGCGAGAAGCCATCATCTACCTCAGTAACTAGATCTTTGTAAAAATCCTGAATTAGCGTGGGCAACTTATACCTTGATCTACACCTGATTATACAGAGTGTAGTATGGGTACCAAAAGAAACAGGTACCTAGTAGGCATCATAGGACAATCTGGAATATATAAGCATTAAAATCAGTAAGTAAATAGAAAAAAAAAAAAAGAAACACAAACATAAAAAGCAAGCTAATAGGATAAAGACAAGTAAAATATCCTAGATACTAGCTACAACAAGGAAGATTCAATAAAATAAGTGAAAGAATGCATTTGAATTTATGCTCAACTAATAAGAGCGACAATAAATTAATGGATGTCGTGGTATAAGAGTAACCTCAAATAACAGGCATAGAAAGATGTTCTAATTACAGCAGGTATAATAAAAACATGGCAGGGATCCTGCAAGATATAACAATGAGTATGTAAAGGAATCCCTCAAGATCTAGTTGATAAACATAAGAGGGATCCTGCAAGATCTAATTAATCAATAGAAGTGTATCAATAGAATTAGTAATTAAATAAATAAACATACAAGGATGAATGCAAACCCTCTATTACCCCCATTGTATCGGAAAGTACAAACAATAAACAACAATCACAAATAAGATATGAAAGAAGATATATGCAATGAGGGTAAAGTAAACCCTTATGCTCCTAACCCGACCATCGTGCCTAACGAGTAGGACCACATAGAAGTCCGGACCCTTATAACTCTCCTCCCTCATATACCCCTCCTCCGATCACCCGCAAACCTGGATTGTCAGGTCCATGGAGTGCTGCGACTCCTGTAAAATAAACTTATAAGGTAAACAATACTTTTATAACCATAGAATATATAGATCCCAAGTGACATAAACTATAATTCGATAAGATAAACTATATTCATAACTATGAAGGGTAAATCTAAGTATCAATGTCAATAACTATTCCTAGACACCATCGAGACTAAATTCGATATACACACAAAATCTAGATCATGATCCCGACCAAGTCTAGTAATAAATCAACACAAAGATTAACTCTTACTTAACCCTTTTTATCATCAAAACTGGTTAAGCACTTTTAAAGATACATGTCAGGTTCATAATACTAACAGAAGCCTCATAAGGCCATGAAAGGTTTCAAAAATCATCGATGTTTGACTCTTCACAAAATATAGTGGAAAATAATGCATTAAAACCAGTTTTATGATGATGTTAAGCTCAAGCACAATGATATCACAATGAGTCCTTCCGGCAACCAACCAGGGGAATATTCAAGAGTCATACATATTTTCCACAGAACCCACCATCTATTTTCTAGAGTCAATCCGGACCACTCAGGGTCACATGGTGACTAAGTCGTGAATACAACAGCAATACATAACCAAGAAGTGGAAAAAAAAACAGACAGGGATCATGGGTGTCGACCTAAAATACCAACCCAAAAATGTATAAATACCCCCAATTGCTACCCATATAATCCCAATATAAGATCATAAGTCATTGAGAACCTTTCCTCCATAGACAAGCTGACAAATACACCATAGAAAATGCCCGGACTACTCCAAATCTCAAAAAATGCACCAACAAACTCCCATGATCATATGAATAGAAAAATAATAATCTAGACATTAATATGAATAAACCAATATCCATAAATCTCTGCAAATATTTTATGTCAAAATATGGATCAAAATAGGCCTACGAGCTCATGAACTTGAAAGATCGATTAAAGGGTTGCTCTCCACATCGTTGGAAACTTATACCCAAAATTTGAGGTAAGAGAAGAAAGAAATAAGATTGAAATGATAAAATAAAGTGAAGAATAAACTTTGAGAAATTTGGGAAATTTTTTATTAAATTTAAAGAAATTAAAGTGGAAACTTATCAATAATTGAAGAAGAAATGAAAAACTAAATTTTCCAACATCACCCAATCTCACATGAAAAGACCCAAAAACTTTTATGGAAGTTTTTTTATTTTTAGAAATGGAAGAAGATGAACAAACGGGATTAAAATCGAGTTCCTAGCCTTTTATACCCATTAGGAGGTACCTTATGCAATCGCATGGGTATGGCTCACGATCGTGAGCTCAAGCATAAATGACCATCATGATCCATGATCAAGCATTGTGATTGCGAAGGCCTTCGAAAGAGTAATATGTAAATTCATAAACTTGTGTCCACAATTACAAAGAGCAAGGTAAAGGAGAGGAATCATACAATCACGTGAAAGGACTGACATAACTGTGAAGGTAAAACAAATTCTTCATCAAGATCATAAGACATATTTTCATGATTGCATAGAAGAGGATGCCTACACTAGAACAATTGAACTCCAATAAACTCAACTAAGGATCAAACTTTGAATGAAGTGTTGAAATATGTTCCGAACCCGATGAACACAAACCGAATGTAATAATTGCATAGAAACAACATTGTGGACTCAAAGACAGAGATGAATTCCAATTTGAGGTCATTGTGACAAAATATTAACCGAAGTCAACTCTATGACAAAATAACAAACTTTCTAACCGAGTACTTGAAATGAGCCCGGTTGGCCCGAATCCCGAAAAAATAAATCACCTAAATCAAACTCAACATTCTAGAGTTCATGGTATAGTCGGATTTTCAATCCGAGGATCCAATCAAAGAATTACTATCCATGCTTCAAAAGGGAAACATAAAGCACATAAAACACATAATTTTGCACAAACTCTAAACCACGGTACCAGACTTGAATCAAGAGTCCAAAAAGACCTAAATCCATATTTTGAAATTAATGAAACTGTTGGAATTCAATTCAGAGTTTTGCTACATAGAATATTAACTAAAATCAATGACTTAAATATTAAAGACTCTAATATAGAAAAATGGACATAACAACCAAATGAGGAACCAGGGAATTTAACCACCAGTTCCAATAACTTAAAAATGACTTAAGGTATTTAAGGGAAAGTTCTAGAATGTAAGAAAATGAGAAATTATGAAAATGACCAGAAGAGTCATTACAACATCCACTACTAAAAAGGATTTTTTCCCTAAAAGTTAGAACAAGGCAATACCTAAAGGCTCAAACAAATACAAATACAAATACTAAGATCTCAACTCACTCTCAATCTCCCAAGTGGCCTCCTCCACGGTGATGTAATTACCTTAAAGGTCATTTTTAATACTTTAAGTAAAATTACTATTTTACCCCTTTTGAGAGTTCCCCCAAGTAATATTTGTTTAGTATATATGGTTAGATTTAATATCAGAGCTAAATGTTGTGATCTTTGAGGGTTTTTCATCTTTTAGGAGATTTTGTATTGAAATATGTGGCTTTAGACAGCTCTGTAATGTTGAAATTAGTCTAGAAGGACATTTTTTCTATTTTAAGACCTTTTGTATTGATTATAGCTATTTAGATGGGATAAAGTTGTGTTTTAAGGTAAATATTTTACCTTGGTAAGTATTTGATCATCGAACGCTCGTATTTAATTCTATCGATTCCATTGGATTTGGGAGGTCATGTTTGGCCTAGGAAGGGATTCAACATATTTTTTGAATGTTTTGAGTCTAAAATCACCTTTTTAAGTAAAGTTTCAATTTTTTGTAACGTTGGAGGGTATTGTACCAAGGATTCCTTGGATTCGCATTTTGATAGTTCATCTGAGTCCATAACGTTGAATTTAGTAGGGTATAATATATGGTTTGTTTTCAAAAGATTCTGAATGAATCACGAAAATCCATTTAGAGACTTTCTTTATCTTTGAACTACTATCATTATTGTTGCTGGTGCATGTCTAGGTGTCTCTTCGTGATTGCATAGGTTTATCATATTAGTAGTAGAGATCTATTTAGGACTTAACGTGATAATGTACCTAGGTATTTAAGTGTTGCAATTTCTTAAGGTAAACTGGAGCCCAAGAAGATTTTTTTCCTAGAGATCGCATAACTTTATGTCACAATTGCATAGTGCTAGCTGAAACAGTGACTTGGGAATAAATCCCAAAGTCGAGCTTATTCTAATTTTACCACCATTTTTTACATTGAAAGCTCAATTGGGACATCTTTAAGGGTAGTTTTCAAGGTGAATCACCTGAGTAAGTTTCTAAAACGCTAAGTTTTTTATTAACCACTAATAATTCCTCAATTTTCACACGAAAATGGATGATTTCAAGACCTAAAATATAGGTATTTTGTGAAAAACCTTGATATCTTATAAATGAGTTTTGAGGGTCAATTACAACTCCAATTTTTATGAAATTTTATTTTTATGATTTGTTGAGTATGGGAAACACAATTTTCAACTAAAATTCTAGATTTACCCATGACCCTTGGTAATAGCTTTTTTGGGCCCATTTTGGACTTGATTTTAGAAATTTCGATATAAGTATCAAACTTAGTATTTTATTACCCTTAGCTCATATCTAATTAGATATTGTAGAGATGAGCAATGCCCTAATTTGATCAATTTTTTTTTGTTTAAGGCAAGTCAAGGCTCGATCCTTTCTCAAAATATTATAGATCCTTGTTTCGTGTATTTGTTGTCTAATTGGGAGTAATGGGATGATTTAGGGGTGTCTATGTGATTTTGAAGTTAATGTCTCACCCGTACACTAGATTCAAGTATATGGGCCTAAAACTAAAGAATAAAAAATGGGTAAATAATTAGTTACCTTGCTTAAGTAAGGATTGACACGGCCTGATGGTGTCTATAAGATGTTTTCTTACTTATTGTTGGTTCCCTATATGAGAGCATGCACATGAGAGGCCTTGGTTGGATCATTGTGATGTTGTATTTGATTTATTTCCACTGTTGGGGCTTGTTGACTTATATTTGAGTTACCCAATGATACATTATATGACTTTTATGACCTTAATTAAGCCGTATTTAATTCTATTATCGTGGAGCCTTTAAGTGGCTTTGATATGCATTGGTTTTCAATTCCTAATTTGAGATGTATTTTAGTTGTTCATCATCTACTTGCACTTGAATACTTGATATACAAACCATGGCTGACGCACCATTCCAGCGTGGTATGGCAATGATACTTGATATACAAACCATGACCAAGGCACTATTCCGGCATGGTAGGGTAATGATACTTGATATACAACCATGGCAGAGGTATCATTATGACATGGTAAGATAATGATATTTATATAAAATCCATGCATGAGGAATAATTATAGCATGGTAAGGTACATGAGACAGATATGCATTTCATTTCATGATATCATATTGATTGCACATATATGGATTGTTACTTATTGATTATATATTCTATGATCTTATCTGTCAGGAGTACCTTTTTTTTGGAGTATATTATTTATGGGTCCCATTTACTCTTTAGTTGATATGAAATTATGAGCCTAAGACTACTAACTTATCCATTTGCTCTTGAAATTCAAGAGAACTATCTATAAAAAAATAAGGAGATAAAGTTTGAATGTTGTGAATCAAAGAAAATTGAAGGATCTATATGGTTTGGTTGCATATTATCTTGGCCTATTCTTATTAATATCCATTCTACGAGCTTGTCTTTCGGTTACATCGGATGTACCCTTCCTACTGTGAAAAAACTTATAGAACAGATACTAACGAGATCATATGGACTCCGCTATGAGGCCTTGTTACAATAAGTGGGTTCATTCGCATGAATTATGAAATATGCTCGAGAGGGAGGCCTCCTCCAATGGGCTAAGTATCAGTTCATACTTTAAATATGAGACAACTAAATTTAATTAGATTGTTTAATTATTGATAGGTTCAATTGTGATTTATTGACATTGTTTTCATATGGAATTTGATATTTTTCTTAAGGTGGTAATCTTACTTGGTTTATTCATTATGAGTTTTTATTTGGTACTTACCTTATGAGTTTCTTTATGTTATGTGACTTGTCATTTACTTTTCATTATGAACTGTTGGTTATGATCTGAATTGAAGATAGTACCATAGAGGATTGTGGTTGGGATGATCACAATAGTTAGGTGTTCTCTATTATTTTAGTTTTAGTGTTGATCCAGGAATACTTGTTGAGTACCCGTTGCTTACTTGGCACTCAATCCCTTGTTTTCTACACTTGGGTAGATTCAGAGTCCAAAATGATGGGATTATTTTACCTTCAATCAGGTCTAAGGCTTTGAGATCCGAGAGTCGAGATAGCTATTAGTCATCCAAAAAATGCCTAAACTCTGTTTAGTTTATGTAATGGGTCCCTTTTGAGGATCCGAGATAGTGACACTATGCATTTCTTTCGACTATGTACTTATTTATTTAGAGTTTTGTGCATTGTGACAATAGTTTTTAGGTGGATTTTATATATTATTTTGACCTTGTACCTTATTTATTTCTTGTTGGTCTATTTGTTTCAACATTTATCCTTATAAAATAGTATAGGCTTACATTTCTAGGTGGGTTTAGAAAGGTGCCATCACATCTTGGGATTTTGGGTTGTGACAAGGTAGTAATAGAACTCAGAGTTTAGTAGGTATCTTATGTGTACAAGCCAAGGTTTAGTAGAGTCTCATGGGTTAGCACCGAGATATCTGTACTTATTTTGAGAGTTAGATAGAATTTTTAACAAATTATTGCCTTTATTCTTTCCCTCTTGTCTTCATTAGTCCATTCCTATTCTAAAATAAGGTTGATTTGTGATAGATGGCGAGGACTAGATAGGTTACTAGAGGAGAGACTGGTCCTAGTACCATTGAGGATGAACCAGTTAGGGGTAGGGGTCAGAAGCGAACCTGAGCTAAGGGCGGCAGAGATGCTTTAGCTTAAGGTCATGATAGGGAAGCCTCCCTGGAGCTAGTGATTCATAAGGTTAGA